>JANPWX010000014.1:1993174-2223907 GCA_024734555.1 Trochalopteron elliotii
AGGCTCGCAAACCCATACCGAATAGGAGCCACGTCAGCGGCGGGGGCGGGCGGGGCCGCGTACGTGCGGCGGCACCTCCCCACGCAGGGGCGGCCGTGGCCGGATAGCAGCGCGGGCGGCCGCGGACCAGTGATTACTTATGTCCGCAGGCGGCGGAGATGATGCGTCTGTGCCCCCCTTGCCTTTTCTCGGAGCGCAGGGTGCTCCGGTGGCACCACGCAGTGCCCGGCGGTGCGGGAGCCTGAGCGTGGTGCTTCCTCACGTTTGTGAACCGTGGCCTTCAGATCGCGTCCACACCGCGGTCTCCGGCCGGGGATCTCCGCGCAGAGAGAAGCCTTTCCCGGGCAGCCGGCGGCCCCGGGCCCTGGTGTCGGAGCACGGCGAAGCCTTCGTAGCCAGGCCTGGGCCGTGCCTCTCTGCCGACATCCCAAAACAGCGTCTGGCCCTGCACGCCACCCGCGCACCCTGCGCCTTCCCCATCCCACTGTGCTGTTGTCCCAGCTGTCCTGTCACAAAACCCCTGGGGGAGTGATGTATCAGCTAGCGGCTGCCCGTAAGAGTGTCAATCTCAGGCCTTCCAGTGTTCTGTCTGCGTTTTTGCTAAACAAAAGGGGAGAGGAAAGAAACGGCAGAAGATTTCTGTTTGGTTAGTTTATTTTGGTTTTGTTAAAAAACACAAAAGTGTAGCTTCTTTGGTAGAAACCTTATTCTTTCCTAAGGGTTTGTACCCTGTCCCCTTGCAAAACGTCAAGTGGAATACAGCGTGATGCCTGATATTTGCATGTACAGTTCTTACAGTCAACGATCAGAAATTAGCTCAACAAAGGCACACACAACACACGATTACTGTTTCAGGGAAAATAATTCATTAAAAATATATATACGTGTGTGAAATTATTTGAATAAAAGATGAGAGTAAACGGGTGTTTTTGCTTATCTGGTGTGAGAGATGTAACTGTATAGTGCTTTTGGTCTTTTCTCTGCACATGGGATCTATTCTATCTTAGGCTGCCAGCCTCAAGGGACTCTCTTTGACTATACACAAGGGAAATCTGCAAAACACCTTCAAAAGATAATTCCAAGAGCTCAAACTCACAGCTTTACTGCATACTAAAAATGTTGGTGTGGGTTTTAGAGCACAGTCTTATCCATGTTCTCCCTACTAATTTCTGAGTATTACATTAACAATCATGAGCTGACCCTCCGTTCTGTGAGAAGGGAAGAGCTGCCAACCCGGACTGTGCTCTTTCTGCTCCTCAGGTGCCAGCCATCCTTTCTTCTCAGTGCTTCTGTGGCATATGAGAGGTATATCCAGAGCTGCCATTTCTGCTCTGTTCATAGGTTGGAAAGTGCTGTGCTCTTTCAAACCTTGAAGCAGCAGATGCTTCTCTCCTCTTCACGGCAAGGTCTACCATCCTACGGGAAACTGTCACCTTGTGCAAAAGAGATGTTTGAGCATCGCAATTACACGAAAATAATTACTGGACATACTTCAAAAAACAACAAAAAATAATATAACGTTTGCCACCTTTGCCCGGACCTGAGCTTTTTTATCTGGGCCACTTTCTCTTCTACCTAATTCCATCCAGAATCAAATGTTCAGAAGGAGTTTTAGGAACTCTCAAGTAGGTAAGTGGTCTTATATAGTAGCACCCCAAAAGATGAGGTTTAAAAAACTGTCCCCAACCATAATTGCCATGGACAGCAAGGCTGTTCAGATTTGAATCATCCCCCTTGAGTTGTGCTTTTAAGAACATAATGTGGCAAGATGTGCTTTATGTCACACTCGGAGAGAAATTTAAAAGATCCTTTTTTTGTCTTCTTAAACAACAGCAATAACAACAACAACAACAACAAAAAAGGCTTTCTGGACCATCAAGGAGTTCTTCTCAAATCTCTTTGCAAAGTCAATAAATTTAGGACTCTTTAGCAATCAAGCTTTCATAGTTCCTATTGACTCCAGATAGTAACAGCTTGTATAAAACAGTCTTCTCTAGAAAGGGTAAAATGCTGTCCATACAGATCCAGTCCACTGGTGAGAAATGAGCTACCTTGGTGTTCGTTGCTTGCAACCACCAAGCTGTTCAAGTGTAACTTGAAGGCCAAGACTTGAGATGCCTGCCAGGAGGATCTCATCCCTATCCATGGGTCTGAACAAGGTAACTGGAGCTCCTGATGCTGTTTTCCCAGTCCAGGCAAGTCCGTTTTCATCTCAGTGCTATGGTGGGACAGCAAAGGAGCTGCTGCCATTTCCAGCCTGTGAAATTCTCCCAAAGATCCTCACCTTCAAAGTCTGCAGGCTCTTAATTGATGAGGAAGTCTTTGGCATGCAGCTTACAGCATCAAGCAAAGTCAACCTTTCTTGGTTGGACTGTAATGGAGAGCACCAAACAGACTAGCTACACTGTAGCCTGTTGCTGGTTTGTAGCATGGTTTCCTGCCAGTTGCCAGCATGTTTCACTGATCTATCACACCTCTCTGAACTTCTTCCGCACTTTCACATTTTGGGATGTACGAAGTGGTTCATTCTTCTTCGGCCGGTTCCCAGCAATCTACTCCTGTCCCTGCAGCTCCAGACACAGAGGAGGCAGTGTGCCTGCTTAATAGTGCAAGATGCTCACTGGTACATTAATGGCAGGATGCTGAAGAAGATAAATGTAAACATTTACAGCCTTATTCAGCCCATCTGATACTTTAAATGAAGCAGAGGCCCTAGGGAGAAATAATAATGCGATCATGTAATTAAAGACTGGATCATAATGGATGTGCACAGTAGAGTTGAATTAAGGTTATACTGGCATCCTAGCTCCTAACTTTTAAGAAATACAGTGCAACCATTACAACATTTATTTCATGTTGTTTTGGCAAGATCTGTTTCTTGACATTGGTTTGGAGAGAGCCTAGAACTTTGTGAGTTTTATCACAATGGAAATAAGCAATGGAAATACACTTTTATCTGTGCCACATACACACATACACACCCTGCAACTTTTGCAACATGCTCTTTTCACAGCTTTTTCTGAAGGAAGCTACTGAGTGTTCTCTATGGTAAGCAGAAAGATTCAAGAGTTCAGAGGTGAAGAACTAGAGTTACTTGGTTTTAAAAAAAATTTGCTCTAGTCTTAGGGTCTGAATTAGTATATATTTGCTTATGAAAATAAATACACTACATATTCAGAATGGATATTTTTTCCTGTTTGAGAACTTATTCCTGACAGAATAAAGAAATACTAAAAAGTGTGAAACCATTATAAGCTTTTTATGTGGTATCTGATTAAAACCTTTCAGTGTAGAAAAGTGTTAAGTCTCTTCTCTTCCTGTTTCACTGTCAATTTTAGATAATTTTTTACATTGTTTAATGCAAATAAATAAATAATAAAGAAATAACAGTAGAGAAATAATTGGTGTTTGTTTCCAAAAAGCAGTATATATGCTTTAGATTGGCATAAGCTTTCTCTCACCTGTAAACTGAAGAGTACTGATTGCAATACGTAAAAAACAACAATAATCCATTCTATGTAGAGTTTAGTTTTAGCATAAGTTGATGTTATTAAATTGCCACAGTATTTCCGTTTTACCAAGTATTTGAAAATGTATGGGAAGAGGTTGCCTCTTACTTTTTCTTTATGCAGAAGAAAGCTTTCCATGGGATGCCTCAAACATTTTTCAATGTTTTAACCCTTTTCAGTCTTTGAATATGCAGTGGCAAGTGTAGTGACATGAAGTTGCTGCTCCGGGAGGCAGATGTAACCCAGAGTCCATGGCCAGCTCTGCATACCATGCTTCCCCTCAGGGGACCCCATGGCCTGCTTATGAGTTCCCACCTTGTTGTGTAAAGTTTTCAAGCAGTCACTCCTCAAGCTACAGTGGTGACATGGGAGTCCTCCCTGGAAAAACTTTGGCTCCATGGCTTGCTTGTAGACTGAGACAGCAGTAGCCAGCCCCTCTCACTGCAGGTAAGTGCCCTTACCTGCCTTCCAAGGTCTGTAAGGCTATTTTCTCCCTGAAGCCTTGGGAGCAGGCTGTCATTCCTGTCATGTTGCCTATTGCATTGTGTTGTTGTAGAAATGTTTGGACTTGAGCTCAGGCTCAGACCTGGGCTTAGAAATGTGGTATGGATCCAGCCCACTGGCAAAGCAGCGCTCTGCAATGGCTGGGGGGTAAGGGCTTTTCAACTCTGAATGTAAGCCTGTCTCTCACCCCAGCATTCTACACTGTACATAACTGTAGCGTTGGAGCAGTGAGTGTTTCATCCTGAAAGTGTGGGGGTGAAGAAGTCAGTCACATATTCTTCCAGAGTGGAGAAGTCTCGCATCTGAAAGGATAAGATATACTGGTAGGAGTTAGGGAAAGGGCAAAAGTCTGGTTTGTGACCACACTGGGAACTTCCCTCTCTCTACAACATGCTCATGCTTACACGCAAACCCACACGCTTTCAGTCTGCATTTCTAAATTGGTCTGTAAGGCAATGAGTTCCTCAAACCACTTCTCGCATAAGTAGAGTCCTGTTTAAGCAAGTGGGACTAGTTCCCTAAACCTGAGTCTCATTCTACAGTCTGGCAGTTGTTTAAGAAACATTTCTGCCACTGCAGGAAGCTCAAGATGGGATGGAAAGAGTCAGAGGGGCAAGGGCAGGCTGTCAGTATTGGTCATAACTATGATGTGTTCATTTTAGGAAGTCTATCTCATGACATCCTAAAATGACCAAACTTTGCTGCACTTACTCCACATAGAAAAAGGTTTGTTCTGTGGGGGATAAGCTTAATTTCAAAGGGGCCACTCACTGAGAAGATATTCCCTGTGGCATGAGCCTCAGGTCTGGCCAGGACAGATTCAACAGAAGGCTTTTCCTATGCTATTCCTTTGACTTCAGCAAACGACATGTGACAGCATGCACATGTAGGAGATAAAAAGCAAATTCAGAACATAATATTCTGTTTTGCTTATAAAGATGATTTTTGTTTTCCTGAATGGAATAGTAGCAGTGTAGCAGCACATGCAACACTTGTTTTTAATAAAGCAATCATAGTTTGGATCCAGTAAAAACAAAAATTTAAGAAGACAATAGAAACATCATTTGAAAGCTTGTCCATAGAGAAAACTCCTCACAACAGCTATACATAACCATTATTACACGTTCAGGTTTTCATTTTTATGAACTTAGGAATTAAACAGGATAAAATAATCTAGATGAGATAAACAGTCATTCATTGCAATCCTGAATGGAAGCTGTTAGCAATAACATTGAAGTGAACGTAGCTTGTAAGTTAAAATAATGATTCAAGCATTTGTTGTTGCACTCTGCAATCAGATGATGTCATCTCAAATTCCAAATTTTTAGCTTTCCTGTAGTTTTTCATAGTAAAACTGGGATGGGAGGAATCATAAAGAGGTTTATAGTTCTCTGCTTCTCAGGGCTTTATTTTTTCTTGCCTGCCATATAATTTTAGGCATCTGAAATAATTTCAAACACCCTTGTCTGTAGTGGCTGCATCATAATGGCTCTTGCACTTCCTGGTGACTGCCAGAGCAGCCTGTGTTGGTCAGTATGAGGCTCTCAGTCACCCTATGGTCAGGCAAAGGAATTTTTAATGATACTTTTATAACAGTATTTCCTGACTTTTAGAATTAAAACTGTGACTGTCTGCAGATTTTAAGTGCAAATTCCATTAAAATATTTAAGATTTTAAGAAACCAATATTTTGATGCTGCAAGTATTTTTTTCCTTAGTATTTGCATCTTACATACTTTGATTTATGATGTAGTTAAAAACCTAGACATATTTTTAAAATCTTTTAATAAACACCTGAGAAAAACCCCTTTCATTTATTTTCCAATGATGTCATAAAAATTTCTTAAGCAGCTTTATTAAGATTCGTGATTTGGAAATCAAATACACTTTTAAATAGATGGCTCCTTTGGAGCAGTTATTAAGTAGTAGCAACCAAACCTTCACCAAATCTGCCTGTCTCAAAAATGCATCAAAATAGCAAAACAGTGTAATGGTAACACTGGAGATTTTAGTCTGCACAGACTACAAAGGATATTGCCCACTATGCACTTACTAAAACAGGAAAAACCCCAGTGAAACAGTGATTGCAATATTTATCTAGACCTTAGCACCTGCCTCACTACACTCCCAATATCTCTCCACCAAAGCTGGGCGTGTGTAAATCAGGTGTCTCTGCATGTGTTTCATTTTGTGCAAGGTCTGGCTTTGGAGGTCAAATTATTTCATTTTAGCTGGTTTTTGTACTTTTATTGTGGTCTATCTAAATCCTGTGTATCAATGCAGTGAATACTTTGCTGAAAGAACAGGCACGTATCTTTTTCTCTTCATTTTTTTCTAGCCAACACTTGCCACAACTTATTCTCTTTACCACTGTCATTTGTAGTCATGGCACTGCTCCTGTTACAGCTTTTTTCCTCCTTGCAATAGTATTAACTCAGGCATTTTAATCAGTCTCAGACAGAATTCTCAGGACAAAATTAATATAATTAGTTCTCTAGGACAGATTTGGCAAAGTGAAGGAGCATCACATAGAGATGTTATTACCTCTCTGAGTACTGAGAGATATTATCAGGTGGGAAAAAAAAATAAAATCACAGCTACAACAGTTCTTACTGGATTGTGTAGCTTTATATACAGTGCTGTTCAACTGCATTTACGTGTGAACACTTCAATCACACTCATGTGAAAGTGTAGTCACTCATCCCTTTGACGGGATTCTAGTGTGTGTTGCATGCCAAAAATTAAGCTGTTTGGCCACCCCCCCATTGATTTGAATTCTTTCCCCAGATGTGATGAAGAAACCTGAACACTCAATAACTTACTTTCCTGAATTCAGTCATGTGAGTAATGTCCCTGACAATGATGAGATTATCCTTATAATTGCAAATGAACAGGGTTGTGATTTTAGGGTGCATAGCCCAAGACTTTGAATATCAGAGCACCCGCTGGTTTTGCTTCTTTCTTAGACATGTGCCATAAGCTGAGGAACTTGCTTGGTCCTATACTGCCTATAAATTACCTATTCCTAACAAAAAAAAACCCAAAAAACAAAACAAAACAAAAAAATCCAAGCCAAAACAAAACAAAACAAAACAATAAAAAAGAAAACAAACAAAAAACAAAAACAAAACACAAAACAAAACAAAAAAACAACAAACAAAAAACTCAACCAACCAAAACCAACCCATGAAAAAAAAGGTTATTGCTTTTTAATGGTACTATTTTACAGGAAACAAGAACTATCTGATAATTTATATAAGAATCTTTTATGAGCATGCTTGATAACACTAGGAAAGCAGGGAGAGGGGCCTGAATACAAGCAGAGGCTATAATCTATGGGTATTTCACAAAAAAAAAATAGAAAGTTCTTTTTTTCCTTCATTTTTAAAGGAATTCAGAAAAGACTAATGAAAATAGAAACAAAAATCTTGACAGCAGAAACATACATCTCTATAAAATTAGGCCATCAGTTCTGACTTAGATTAACCAGATGTCTTAAACAGGCATGTGATGAAAAACAAGAAAATCACAGATTTTTAATTAAGAAAAAACCAAAAAAATAGAGATGCATAGCATCTTTGAATCAAAAAAAATCCCAGCCTTTTGATCTGTCTTTTCATTTTCTGCTTCCAAGAGCACCTTCAGTGACCATTTTTTCACCATGTTTGGCTCTGATGCATTTTCAGAGACAGAGGAACAAAAGCTGCTTGATACCCCTCTTACAATAGCAAGGAGATGTGCCTGGCTGTGTGGGAGGAGCCACTCAATTCTTCCGTGTACCGCTGCGTACACGTGCTTCGTGCTACACTAAGTGTTCCTGGGAGCAGGGAACAGAGTGTTCCAGCAGGATCTAACATACAGGCAAAGATAGAAAGCCATTTTCTTCACAACTGTGCAGTGCATTAATACATGATCCCTAGCCTGCAAAGGATGAACCTACTGGTTCAGAACTTTTTCTTTTCTTTTTCACATCTTAATTCACTTTTAAATTATTTAAGAGGACTCTCTGGGGTTTTTTTTGAAACATGATTTTTTAAAAATTCTCTGCTTTATGAAAGCCTGCATATAAAAAATTACATAAGAGACATAGCAGTTGCATAACGCATCCCTTGGGGAACTTAATAAAATGTCTTTGCAGCCACATTTTCCTCCCTTTGGGTTTCTGTGCCCCACAGCTCAGCTAGCAGTCAGTGGAGAGGGAACAAGTAAGAATTCATTTGAGATAACAGGGGAGAAGGGAGACCTATGAGTCATGACCTAGAGTCATATGCATCTACATTATGGAGCAAGAACATGGGGCTGTGCTCCACCAAAAGCAGGTGGAGTCCCGCCAGCTGTCTCAGCCCTATCTGGTGCCACGTCACTGAAGCCAGCTCAGGCCCCAAAATGGTGCTATTTCATACCAAGAAACCAATATGTGCAAGGCCAAGGCAGGGAATGTGTGCCACGCATTCCTTTCCTCCGTGTAGACATGTCTTTATTCTTTCCACTCAGTTTTGTTACCCTGGAGCTGTATGATATTTCCTGCAGAGTCATCTCCTCCCACCAACTCAGAGCTCCAGTCTCATCTACCAGGCAGCATGGTTTCAGTAGAGCCATGCAAGAGCTGGTCATGCCACCACTCAAACACTTCTGTTTCACATGAGATTCAAAAAAAACAAACCAAAACAACAACAAGAACAACGAAATTTCCCAATTGTCCCACTTGTGCTGAAATTTTCAGATCTGTTCAAAGCTACCTCCAAATACGGGTGCATATCCCTGGATTTTCTATATTGATATCACAGTATAAAGATAATTATTAGGGATGTCCTGGAGCAATCATACGAAAATTCCTTCAGTTGCTACAGTCCTAGAGAAAATTACCTGTCCATCAGTTATGCAGTTTCCTACTTTGCATCAAAAGTAGATTCAATAGTTTCTATAAAGAAGGCTTAGTAATAACTGACATATCCTGAAGACTGATCATATTTTTTTTTTCTTAAGGTAATGGAATGTACTGTAAGAAATAGTGATTGAAACCTGAATTTTTCATGTACATGTTTTAAATTGCTAGACTAGTGCAGTGATTTCAACACAAAACAGACTTAGAAGGATGAACTGAGCCATGCTTCACTACTTTGTTGGTTTAAACTCAACATTTCACCTAATGGGCAAAAAGTACAACAAGGATGAATTTCAGTTGCTCAAGATTTGTAGGGAACAGTAGTTACAACCCTCAACCTAACACAACACCGATGAGGGTTCAATACGTCGAGAAGTTTTGATGATATGAAGAATCCTCCTTTCTTTGGGTACAGGTGGAAATTTCACCTTTTGCCAGGTTGGAGTGCATTAGATAACTGTGGATCTCATTTCAGTATTGATCTAATAATCTCAATTTTTTTTGACCCTGTGTTTGTAAATACCAGAAAGCTGCTTTAGATTCCCCACTCCAGCCATAAAGCAGTTACAATGACCACAGAAATGCCAGTTTCATCAGTGGAGGTTTTAGAACAAAGGCAACTGGAGTTTTACTACTCCTGATGAAGGTTAACACCCCTCTTTGTGAAGACAGATAAATAAAAGATTACCTGTAGTAAATGAAGTTATGGATGGTCACATAAAAATGCAGTAATGTTGCTCATTAACTCCAAAGATTGGAGACTAAACAGTTGTTTAATGGAGGGTGGAAGAGAATTTTACATGCACTTATTTCTGAAGCAAATGAAACAAAAGTAGTGGCATTTTTTTTAATAGCTGCCATGAGTTCTCTCCAAGTATTTTTATAGTTGTTTGTTACTGACTTGTTCATTGATTATGTATCAGTCACATTAACTCCTTGAAAAGCTGACCAGCCTATTTATTCATACCTTCCTCTTCCAAAAGCATAAGGTCGGCATATTGGTGTGCACGAATATCAGCTGTTCACTGGTGCATATCCATCCCAAATCCAACATGCTTTCTTCTGGCATCAGAGGAGCTTTGTCATGAAATTCTGTAGAAAGATTTTTCGCTGTGTTGAATGACTTAGGAACCTTGTCTTTAAAATTTTCCAGGCCTATTTTCTTTTCTTTCAGTTGGTGGCTTTTAACCTATTGACTGACTTTCATGGTTGTTTTTGGGGGGTATTTTTGGTTTTGGTTTTTTTTTTTTTTTTTTGGGTGGGGAGGGGGTTGGGGTTTTTTGTTTTTTGGGGTTTTTTTGTTGCTGTTGTTGTTGGTTGGTTGGGGTTTTGGGTGTGGGTTTTTTTTTGTTGTTTTGTTTTCTCAGTTTTAACTGACAAAACATTCAAATTCTGGGAAATACATGAGTTCCTTCTTACCAATAGCAGAGTATGAGATGAGGAGTTGTGGAGAGACAGAGTCCAGAGGATGTTATTTTGGAATTGTATCTTCTCAGTGGTCCTTCAACAGATAGCTCCAAGGCCTGTGAATTGAGAACATTTGCTACCCTTTGCACATGGCAAATGGATTTTAAGGCTATCAGATTTATTGAAATACTGAAGGGTCACTTCAAAGGTACTTAGACACATACATTATTGAAAAAGCAATTATTTTTATTTCTAGGATGGCTGAATGACCTGTTTTTACCTTGGAAATCAAGCAACACAAACAGCAATGAATATCATCCCTATGCTGATTGGAATTATTTGAACCCCTCTACTAAAACTAAAACATCTAAGATCCATTTTTAAAAATTGGTCCCAGAGTAGTTGAAGTTTTTACTGGTATATTTTGTTACAAAATCCAAGAAATTTTAATTTTTAAAAACCTCCAGATTACCATATGGATTACAGCACTCATAAAACACACTTCAACAAACACTTTCTTCAACTGTTCATTTGCAATTTAGATGCAAACAGAGCATTAAATGCTAAAGAAGTTTGAAAATGTTTTCAGTTCTCAGAATTTGAAGCTTTTCTGTTAAAGTGGGACAATTCTATTAACACAAATAGTCCCACTCCTTAAGAGGACTAAATATATTCCTACTTTTCTTTTCATTAACACAAGTCTTACTTTCAAGAGAATCAACTATGTTCCCTGGTACGAAAAAGTTATTAACCTGCCAGGACAAAAAGCATGGACAGTGTATAACTGCAGATAGTGAAGCATTTCAGATTTGTTTAGGTATGTCATTTGCACATCCCAGAGCTCATAAAAGGTGGGTAATTGTTTTCATGTCCACTAAGCAAAGCCGTTTCCAAACAGAAAAGAATATAAAAGCCAGCCTCCTTTCAGATTCATGCCTGCTCTCCCATGCACCTTCTGCTTGGCCCCAGTTCTGTCTCCCCTCCAGAGATGAGGAGACATTTTGCTGATAACCAAGGCCATTGACCCCCTCTGGGAGAGCTGCAGAAGGTTTAGATAATGCAAACATCATCCACAGACCTGTACAGATGAAACACCAGACCGGGAGAGTGTTTTTGTTCCTGTATGATGCCTGTTTAACCAGTGGGTAACTAGTGCTCCTTTAGCCTGTTGTGCACCTCCTCACCCTGAATTACATCCCATGGCTGTTACTGTCCACAGGGTTACTGGGCCTGTGTGCTGTGACACAAGAGAATAAAATCTGCAGAGCAAAATTTCTGTTGCTGAAGGCCCAAACCCCACAATGTACAGTTTCTGGTGTGTGCTGCTGTGGGCTGTATGTGACCCCCTCTGTTCTGCTCCCTTGGGCTGTCAGTGCAGCAGTGGATGGAACACACTGTGTGCGTGATGCCCCACTTGGGCAGCGTGCATGGGGCTGCTGACATGTGTGACCACAGACAAAGGCATCACTGCAGTGCTCCGTTGAGGCCCGGCTGTGGGGAGTGCCCAGGACAGCCCCAGGGCTGACAGGACAGAGGCCACCTCAGAATATTTCTGCTGCCTGCATGTGGCAGCTACACCTGCCAGGGCACTGGTGCTACAAAGGATCTGGGCTCTCAGCAGCAATCAGGTCCCCCTTGCAGCTGATAATGTGGCTGTCTAAATATATCCATGATTAGGGCTACCCTGCACAGATTAAAGTCACAGCTCTGTATCTCCCAGCTGAGGCACAACAGTTGGCCTGATGACAGCACAGGCATGAACTTTATGACCTGTTTTTTCAGACTGTTTTTTACAGCATGCTTTAAATATACTGGGTCACTCTCTGTAAGAGTGGATCGAAACAAATGTAATCCCTTCTCCAAGGATGACTTCCTTTAATTCTGTAAATTGAATTGGGGTGGAGCAGGCAACATGATTAGGAGGTCATCTCTTTAATGCTTCAGATGCCTCTAAGTGTGCCACCTTGTATTTTTACCAGAAAAAAAAATCAAAAACAAACAATAAAACCCACAAAACACACACACACACACACACAAAAAAAAAACAAAAAAACCCCTACATTTTTGTATAAATTATCATCAAAAGCTTTAAGCAAAAGCTCACATTCAAGCATTTCATTTTATCACTACTACAGTAATGATGCATGAGGTATCCTGTTTTGATAATCCCACGTCCTCTTACACAGGGCGCTCTTTTATCTGTCTTATATGTTTCAGGGGACAGAAATTGATCCTGTGATCCTGAACAAGCCATTCTAATTGCTTGTCTGTCCAGAGCTGAACTTAAGGCGTTGCTGCCTTGATAAACAGGAGTCCCTTTGCTCTCCCTCAGAAATACCCAATATAATTATGGAAGATTCAATTCTTCATGCATTTTTCCCTAGGCAATGACCTGCTTTGCTAGTATGTCAAAATCAACTGCAATTTTTTCATCCAGAGGATAACAAAGTTGCCTTATCTTTTCCAAATAAATGCAACTGGGAATTGGGAAACAAGAATAAAAAGACCTTATTCCTTCAATCGTTCACTATTTTAGCATGAAGTTACACACAGTGGAGCCTTGAAACTTCTTCCATGTTCATACTCTTTAATTCAATTAAGACCTTAAGCTAAAGCAAAGACCTAGCAAGAGTCAGATACTATTGCTACTGATAATGTAACTGCCAAAAAATTAATGGCATATAAACAATTCAAGTAGCTTTTTTGTTATGAGATTCCCTTTCTGAAGCAGGTTAGTTTGCCTAGGAGATGACGAAATTACTGATGAATTGCTGACTGACTTTCTTCAGTCCTTGATTTAAAATAGGCCACTGGATTTTAAGCACTTGTGGTGCAAAGGAGTACTTATATTTTCTAAATGGCCTTCTGTAGTCTGAAGAGATCAATGGCATACATTTTACTTGCATTGCCTCCATTTGGAGCCTAGGGGGAAAACAAAAGCACAAATAATGGATTGATTTAGATGGAATTTGGGATTACAGTCTGAGGATTTCAGACATGTTTGGAGGATGTGTGAGAGGTCATGTAAAGATCCAGCAATATGCAGGGTTTCTTGTGTGGTCAAAGTATTGCTGCCAAATGTGGGACTTCAGAGAAAATGGAATTTATGCTTAAAGTCATTAGTTTATTTAAAAGGAAGGATCATCATCCTGATCCCAACACTTAAGGACTAAATAAAAATTCACAATAGGAAACTAGAACAATATTTTATTAATAAATAAAACACACGCATGTTACTTTTATACTGACACACATTCATGTAGTACTGAATAAAGAACTCTGCAATAACTGTTCTGACCCAGAAAAGGAAAAATCCACATAACTTGAAAAAATACTCAAAAAAACTGCCTAGCAAATCCTTTCCCCCAAACCCATGAAAATGCCTAAATCTGCTGAAAATATGTGAAGTAGATTTCATGGTCAATAAAGATATTGAAATAATTGACAGAGTATATTTAAAGACGTCTATTTTTCTCAGGCATGTTGTTTAATTAAATGATGATAAAAAAAAATAATAAACATTTACTATACTGGCTGTACACATTTTGGATAATTGGACTAAAAAAGGCATAAAATTCTCACCTCCTATCAGGGAAAGTCAGGTAGCAGCTGTCACTCATGTATCTACTTACAGATCCTCTCTCACAACAGTGATTTTAAAAAAAGCAGATAGCTCTATCTTCTCTCACTTTTCACTCTCCAACATTGATTAGGATGAAACTGACAAGAACATTCCCAGGGAAGAACTCTGAATGAGTTGCTCTCTGTTGAGAGCAATGATACATTGGCAAGCTGGTTCACTCATCATCTTCTCCCAGAAACTCTTGAGTCACAGAATATCTCAAAGTGTGAAGTGGGAGAAACCTTCTACTCATGCAAATGTCCAACATCCTTCTTAGGAGAGCAGTGAGGGTCCTATAGCTCATATGAGTTTCTTATGCAGGAGCATTGTATAAGAAGTAATTCACTTCTAGTGAAAAAGCTGGCTCTTGGATTTTACTGCACCTCCTTAGTATGTCTATGCTGCCTGACCTCATTAATCTTGTTTTTCATGGTCACTGTACTGTGCAGTTATTCCATTAACATATTGTAGTGCTGCCTGAGGCTTCTTTAATGTATGTTCTATTTTATATTTGCCTAATTTATTTAGGCATTTATAGTGCATTGACCACTGTAGAGTTTCCCTTTCTATAGGCAAATGAGGAAAGCATATGGCAAGGAACAGCGAGCTATTGACTATGTTCGTGGGAAGCCCAGTAAAAGGGCATGCATACTCCAGCACAGAAATTGAACACACCAGCTCAATTAAAAAAAAAATTAAAAATCAACCATTTTCCACATGGGAGCCCTTTATATACATTTAGGCCTATGCATGCACTATGCATAGGAAGGGAAGGAAGGGAAGGGAAGAGAGAAGGTGCCTACAGCCTATAATAGGTATTTAAACCCCCCAACAAATTTGGGATTCAGCTCAAAGAGTAGGTGTTTGCAGAGCTCAGAAGCAGATCATATTCTGTGTTAATGCATGGAGCAACACACAATTCAATCACTGTACATTCTGGTTTCTGTTATTATTAGGGGGAACAATGGAACTGGCCAGATTCAGCAAACAAAAGTAAAAGCTATGGCAAAGTGCTAACAGAAATAGGACTTCTTTCCATGAGATCATCTCTTCTGTATTTTACATGTATACATACATTTCCTTTCTTGGAAGTAAAGGTCCTAAATTTTTCTCCTTTTTTGCTTACTAAATGTCCATGGTCTGTTTCTTCAGGAACACAAAAAAGCTCAAGATTTCAACTGACAGAACTTAAAAAGCATAAGAAAGTTCTTTCTAAACTACACTTAGGTTTAATATATGTTGGTGGAAGTTGAGAAATTACATTCTGATTTGCAAGAGTACATAAGCGTAATCTATTATTAGAAATATTTATAATATTGAATTGTTTCATATCCAGTCCTTAACAGCATCATTGTTTTATTTTTAACTGTACTTAGTTGAACAAAAGGGGAGAGAAAACCTGATGTCTTACTGTTTCATCATCAATATTTAAATTACATTCCATGTTTAATGGATAATTATCACATGGTACCTGTAGTACATTCTGAGTTGTTTTCCCTGTTTGAAGAGAAATATTATGGACTTTTGATGACAATTTTCACAAAAAGGGCTGGTGTCTCTGGGTGCCAAATTTGAGATCTTTTCTTTAACAGCTATTCCCATTGTTACTGTGAGTAGAGTTTACACACTAAAGATTCAGCAGGATAATAACAATAAGAAAATCACTTACTCCGAGTCAAGGAAAAGTAAGGATCAGGCAGTGTCTTTTGCTTAAGCCTTAAAACATCCACTCATCTCCAAAGTAAGCCAGGACAGCACTGCTCAAAACAATAAAATCCAGCCCAAGCTTTCTCTAAGTACCTGTCACCCCTCTGTAGCTGTCATTACATGTTCAGTTGCTGTAGGCACAGAGAAGACAGCTTTTAAACAAGGGAGCAACTACCCCCTCACAACCCTGCCTTGACCATTTGTCCCTCATTAATGGCATAAGACAAGGCAATTGTGAAACCAGAGCTGAGTTCTGCTAGAAGGGTAAGAATACCCTGAAAGGCTCAAAAGCTTGTTCAAATTGTTTTATGGCAACAAAGTAGCCTTTGAAACCATTTGCACTACAAAGAGTGAAAGTTTATTGTTAAACCAGTTACTGTTTCTGAGCCACAGGGGGTATCTGAACAGGGAGAGAAGAGCTGGAGCCAGATGGACGAAGAAGTTGCTTACTAGCATGTTTCCTTCATAGAATCTTAGGCAACCCAAAGATCAGATATTTGCTGGGGAGAGGAGAACCCTAAAATATTCAAGATTTTATTAGTTACCAGACCTGCTCAGCCTGGTGCTGAGCACAGGCTGCAAGGGAAAGGGGACACTATGGAAATATGAGAGGGCAAATGTAGATGTATTTACTTTCCTTCCCAGATGCATTTTCATCTACGGTATCACACATAACTTCATCCTCTCACGTGATTCTGACTTCGGTTCTAGGTGGAGCTTCTGGAGGTGAGGAAATAGCAAGCAAGTGTTGAAAGACAGAAAGTAGCGTTTACACCATGTATGTCCTGAGGGAACTGAGTCCATCTCATGGCTGTAAAACCTGGGTGCACATCATTGTGCTGTGTGGCACCTACACCATAGGATCATATATATGGACATAGATTTGCTGAAGAACTGATCCTTTCCACTGATGCAGATCAAGAGAGAGAACACATCCTCCTGGGAAGAGGCTCCAGAAAGAATGTAAAAACTAATCCTGTGTAATGCACAGAGAAAGGACATTTAAAAACTGCTATACATGTAGCTCCTCTAACATGAATGACCAGATCTCCAGAGCAAATTAGCCAGTCCATCATGCCTTCTGTACTTCCAGCCCGAGACAGATTCTGAATCATCAGAAAACCCAAATACAGCCACTTGTCCCATTGATAGGAACAGATCAGCCTTTGGTCCCTGACTATAGGTGTACAAGTGCATTCTTGTAATAGGAGAATGTTATTTATTCAGAAACTGATGTCTACAAATTACATGGGCGCTGGCTGATCCAAGTAAAAAACTGCTATTTGCAAGTTTGAATAATTGCCATATACTTCTGCTGAGAGGACACATCGTGAATAAAATTATTTCTTGTTCCTGCTTCCAAACAAGCTGAAAGCACCTTATTAGGGCAACAAGTAACAACTTCAGTTCCAGATAGGATATAGAGAAACCAACTCTGTTATGAAACACAGAAAAACCTGTATAACTGCATACACTGCACAAAATAAATTAAGAGTTTATACCTCATTCACATAATGCAGTTGCTCATAGTAGGAAGCAGACAACAATACTGTCTTCACTGAAGCTTCAGGAAGACATTATTTTCACTGCTTACAGAAACAGTTGCTATCAATGGCCTAAAGGGAATTGTAGGTCTTAGCAAGCCTCACCATTGTGGATTGAACTGCCAGTTTTGTATCATAGTAAGGTTGTACATGCTTGCCTGCACATCTAAATGTCAAACTCCTTACATGCATTGCAACTCAACTGGGTCATGTTAATGAGATCTTCAGAAGTGTGCCTAGGTATTCTCCCAGCCAAACCAGCTGTAATCTAAGTCTTTCCTCAGCTGCATTTTAAGTAACAATACATCTGTACTTTCCTCTTAACCTCAGTATTGTCAGACCTCTGGCTTGATGGTCTGAGATAAAATGTGTACACAGACATTCACATGCAAAACAATACCAGCTCTTATTTCATGAATTTCAGAGCATTTATTTGGAAATTTGTTTGAATTGCTTATTTCCCATCTGAGTTTTGTGGAGGTGTCTCGCAGTGTGACTTGGGGTGGGTGAGTGATACTGCATGCAACAAATATATGCCCAGGTCAGTGGTATATTTGCAGACACCAATATGCCCATGCCCAAAATGAAAAAACTTAGAACAAGTTCCATCTCTATTTACATGGACCTTTTTAAATTCTCTTTCACCTGAAGTTAAGCGGTACCAAAGTAAAAACTGTATCCATGGTGGAACTTAATTCAGAAATAAAGCATGTGACTACTTTCATGACATGCTGTTATTTTGTATGATCTTTAAGTTAATGAATGATTATGCAAGAATTTAGGCATTCATACAGTATTTGCCAAAATGATTTTCATATTGTTTTTTTCTCTCTAACATCCAGTACATAAAGTAATTTCTGACCACTATAAATGGCATACAAAAATATTTTTTCCTGCCTTTTTCAAAGTTTAATCCAACAATGAAAGATGACAACAGCATAGATAAGCATAAATGTCAGCCATCTGCAAACTAGCACAGACATGTCTCATGAAGAAGGTGGTAACACTTTTATGGAAGAAAGGCTGATGTAGAGTAATGTTTGCTTTCAAGTATATGTGTTCTTAAGAGTTTTGTATTGCTCAGTTTGAAACAAAATAAAACAACTGCTGCAAACATGAAGACAAGCTTCAGGTGACCCTTTATTTTTCTAGGTCACAGTTTGCTATCTTGACATAACACATGCATGCATGTCTGCTCTCACATGCAGCGGTAAACCTGAATACTAGCAGATTTTGTAATTGCTCAAATGCTATTGTTACACAGACTATTTTCTAAGACAGAAGGAATATTTCAAGACAAATGTAATGATTTTTCTTAAACTACACTGAAATTTTCCCCTCAGAGGCCAAGCCAGGGAAAGCATGGAAAGAGAAAAAATAAGGACTGCTCTTTGGGAAGGGTGGCTGGCTTCCAAGGGCATAAAGAATACATGCCAGAGCAGCTGCAAATGCTTGAACTGGGATTCAAACGCATCAACCACAGCCCTCATGGTGATTAAGGAATGAGTTAACTCTGTAGAAAGATCTATGATTTCTAATGTACAGTGCTCAGCACTGTACAACCAAGGAGAGAAGCACCAACTCGACTCCTTTTCTCCACTCTGACATTTATCAGTAGCTCTTGGATCGTTCCAAGCGCACACTGCACTTGAGGCTTAGACACCTGGTTATACCAGCTTTCTTAATCATGCATTTTAAATGTATTCCTCCTCTGATTTTGTACTTTCAAACCAGTTCAGCCATCACCTGATTGCAGCTTACACAACCCTAATCAACATATTACAGCTCGGGAACTGCTGTGCCATGTCATTCCATTTAAAGGAAATTAGCTGTTTCTGTAATGCATCCAATTGTCTGATCGCAAACAAAGTTAAACTCTTAAAAAAAAAAATTAAAAAAATAAAAAAAAAGAAGAAGAAGAAAAATAGCAAATATTAAACACTTTTTGAACCTTGAAGCCATATGAGTTTAAGCCTTCCCCTTCCCCACCCCCTGCCTGATGCTGCTCATGTTGTGCCTCTGGAAACCTGTCAAGGTGTGCATCCCGCTACCTGGAATCCCTGGGTTGGGGAGACAGGATCTTGAAGCCACTGACATTGGCTTTCAATACACTCCTTTTTTCCAAGTAAATATTCTGCAAGCGTGTGATTTTTTGGCACTGCCTTAACTATTGTGGCATTGCCCTGAAGGACAGACTAACCCAGTTTATAATGTGTGTATTTAATAGTGCAGAGCTCTAAAGCTTGTCTAGTAGGACTTTAACCATGGCTTTGTAAACGATTTCAAAATCAAGTTGCAAACAAAAGGGAATTTATTTGCTGGCTATTCTTTTTAGTAATAATTTGAAGGTTGCTTTGCAGGTTTTATTTTTTGTGAAGTTTACATGTTTATTTAACTGTAAGCATATCTGTGAAGGCATCAGATTTAATTTTTGGTTTTGAATTAGAACATACGTTCCTGTTTAAATAAAGACTTTTATATTGAGCTTGCTCAAAATATGTAGAGCCACACAGAAACCCTATATACTATGGTCAGATCACAAATGCTGTTTCAGAGGGAGGTAATTTCAACTTCTGTAGTCTGTATCCAGCACGTTTGTTGTGTTTTATGTCAATGGCAAGACACAACAGAAGGGATATTCAAATGTTAATGTCAAATATTTAGTTGTATTCTTAGTAAAGGACTTCGGGTTTAGTTTGTATACTAATAGTGGAATATGCTTTAAATACATCTGTTACCATGTCAGCGTTTTAACACAGTAAGAAAAATTACTGTCTTCAGGAAGAAACTAGCCCTGAAAATATTCAACATGGACAAAAATTATCCAAACAGTTCAAAGGGTTTAATAACAAAACCAAAACCATGCTAATTTTTCTTCTATAATCATTTTTTGAACTGGGCATGCTGAAAGGTCCATGTGCTTCTTTCGAAGATTCCACACTGGATTTTTGCTGTGTTTCTTGTCATCCATTGCATAACCAAATAATGGGGAAACTGTGGTTTTACAGTTTACACAAAATCTAGTGACTTTGAAAAATAATGAGACCAAGACTTAAAAAATTGGCCCAGCATCAATCTCCAAGTACAGAATATTAAAGATAAGCTTCTGCTTCTAAATACTGCTTCTTGCAGAACAAAAATTTCCCTCCCTTCCTATTCCTGGTGAATGACAGATAGAAAGTGATTTTAGAATCCAAGTTCAAGCCATTAAATATCATGTTTGTTACAATAATCTTTTTTCCAACCATTTTGTTCTGGTGGTAATACTGTTCCAATTCCCACAATAATTCTACATTTTTGTCACTTCTGGAGCATGGACAATGAGCTAACCCCAAAGAACATGAAAGTACAAGTTTGTATATGCACATCACTCTCTATTTTTAGTCATTAAAATCCTTTCAAACAGTAAAGAATAATTTTGTTAGCATATTCATCCACAAAAACACAATAATGAAACTGTTATTTAGATTATATAAAGTAAAAAAACAAAATTAAAATGTCCCAATGTGTGCAATTCTGTGTTGTGTATGCAAGACACAAACTAAATGTTGTTCTCAACCGTTCTTTGAATGAGACTTCTAAGAACTATTGGAAAACTGATGAAAGACACTACAAATCCAGAATGGATGAGGCCAGTAAATCAAGGAAAAACAGTTTTTTTCCTTGCAGACTCACTTTGGATTAACTAACGTTGATGCAATTATATTGGCCTAAGTATGTTCCTGAAAATTGAATGTGCTCCTCTCGCTAAGTGAGCACAGAGACTTTGCCTTTTTCTGCAAACACAACCACCTGACAATTGCAGTATCAGAGCTCTGAGGCTCAAGTAGTTGGTAATGGCTATGGAGACAGTAAATAAGATGATAATTTGTTTACCCAGTATATTTGGATTTTTAAGGAAGAAGTGGTACACAGGAGACAGGTGTCTGGACCAGGGCAGCAGTGCTAAGTGGCCCACCATTTGACAAAGCTGGTAACACCAGCATAGCCCCACTCAGGTAAGCCAGAAGCTTCACAAAATTCTAATTTTGCCTCATCAGCAAGGTATTATTTATGTCAGGACAAAGAGAGCAGAGAGCTTTACAGGTGTAAAGTGGGTGAACCAAAGGTGAGGAGATATGAGAAGAAGTGTTTAGTCACTCATGCCTCTTGAGGTTAAGATTATCTGAAGTCATGTATTTTCAGTTGTTTATAGATGCATATTACTATTTGGTTGAAATATTTACTACACCCCATCAAATAATCAAGCAAGTGAAAATTGTTGTTGTTGTTTTCAAAGCTGATTACAGAGGACAGATATTGCTTGTTAATCTTTCCAATTCCTTGATTATACATTTAGAATATATACTCCTGTATCTCTTTTCAGAGCACAGATGCTGAAACCACAGGATGTCATTTTAATCCTCATTTACTGTCACAGCTATGGATCCAACTGGTTTTATTCCAGGCAAAGCACAGCCAACTGCAATATGTCTACTTGGGTAGCTGTCATCTAAGCCAATAATGTTTTACCTGACCCATGCACAAAATAAATCCCTCTCCTCTAGATATTAAACTGATAGTCTCTTATCACCTTACATGATGGGAGAGCTAAAGGGCAGATTAGGAAAAAGGTGGTTTAGTCGAGTTTTGGTAGCAGACCACAAAATGTGGAATTTATGTGACTTGAATTGAGCCAGACTTTGACCCTGGTCAGCAGGGAAACACAGCTATTGCCAGAGTTGCAGATGACTAGCACTTTAACTGTGAACCCAGTAGAGTAAAAATAAATAAATAAATAAATAAATAAATAAATAAATAGCTCCTGAATTTGACAGAAAGTTTCAACCCTCAAGCTGCAGTAAGACTCAAGTGTGCCGAAACAGCATCTTTACGTGGCTGATAGCAACTTGTATGATGGCAAGTGAGAATGCAAGCACATTTAAAGCATTTGCTTCAGTTTGGAAAGGAAACCTAAAGAATGTATTTCTTGGGTTCAAGCCTTTAAAGGAAATGTTTATGGCATATGGCTACAAATGGGTAGCATATTTAAAAGTATTTCTTAAAATAAGAAGGGGGAAGTAGCAGTTCAATTTATTGTTCATTAATTTACAGGGCCCTGGAAATAAAAGTGTTTGCCAACAAATAATGAAAAACATATAAGCTAAACTGTTTTTTGAGCTTCAAGTATTTCTTTGGTTTAAAACTGATTAAAGAGATGACAAGCTGTATTAGAGTATCCCAGCAAAAATTGCAGGATTCACAGAAAGAAGAAATCTTTACTCTGTTGAGCACTGGAGGATGTCTATCAGACACATGTGAGATTTTTCTGCACCTACAGGTGTTCACAGAGTATGTTTCCCACAACAGCTGGCTGAAAGGGCTGAAAGCACCCCAAACCTCCTGTGAGCCCATATTTCTGCATAAACACAGGCTGCACACGTGCCTAACGGACAGGTGCACACCTGCCCGCACACACCGCAGTGTTTGGCACTTGTTTGGTTTATCATCACAAACCAGCTCACGATGGTGTGGGGAGTGAGCTGGGGAAGCACCCGCTGAGGTCCCCAAACAAGGGGCCCCTTTCTGTGTAGTCTGCCAGGCAACAGAGCTGGCACCTGCCACTTCAAGGGCAGTAGCCCTGTGCCAACACCCGGTTAGGAACACCACATACTCTGGGCATTAGTCACAGTGTGCCCTGGGCTAGCATGTGTTCACACAAGCAGCATAAACATCAACAAATGCATAAAAACCCTGCCCCTCGGTCTCAAGTGAATGTATCCCAACAGGAAGATCCATTTACCATGGGAGAAGAGGGAATGCAGGACACCTGCCAAGTTCTGTCTGGCCTTCCGGGGTGCACTGGCTGCCATTGCCAAACCCTCCCTGTGGAGCAGACCTGAGGAAAGGCTGGTCATGAAGCTGCCCATGCCCTCCAGCTCCAACCCAGCCCTGAGTCCATTGGGACCACAGGTCCATGGGCCACACACAGAGCACTGCCTCAAGAAATTCCCTAGGGCCGAATCAAAGAAGAAAGGGATGTTTCTGCTCCATTTTTGCCATACTGTTCATTGTGCAGAGGCAGCATGGTACGCCTTCTCCATGAAATCACCACCTACAACCCGAACTTTTTTCCTTGTTTCTTCTCAGTCCCATCAGCATTGCTCTTTATCCTTTCCATTGTGGACCACTTAACATTTCATGGACCAATCCACAGCAAAAAAAGATATCTGAATTTCTTATAAGGTTGATGCAGTCTCCCAGATTTACTTCTTCTACTGTAAATCAACCAACACTGAAGACCCTGAAGCAAAAAGTGTCCCAGAGGCACTTTGCAATCTTTTATTGATGCAGGGTATTTCCTAGATAAGATTTCTCCTGAGAAAAAAGGTACAAACCAGGAAAATAAATTAATTTACAACTGACAATTTATTAAAGTGACAACAAGCCATTGGAACCCTTTCATGAGCCTCCATGACTCATGTCTAAACAGGCTGATAAAGTGATTCATCCTGCAGGAGAGTTGTATTTAAATATGCTGCTGCTATCACACTTCCAGTCCCAGAACAGCCACTCCAATGGCTTTTCTCATCTTAAGAGATACCAATCATCCAGACAAGGGGTAATGGAAGTTCCTTGCAAGCTTGACAGTAAGCAGACTGACACTACGAGACACATGGATAAAACCAAATCAAAAGGATGCTTTTACAACTGTTCTAAGTGATGGCAGGGGGGAGGAGGAAGAAGAGGGCATAGGTAACTGGATTCACACCTGTGCTTGTATTTGGGTGAGCCTTTTGTTCTCACACTTCATGGATCCCTGTGAAATCATTCCATGCAAACTTAGAAGGACATCATCCAACAGATTTTATTTAGTCATGGAGGCATTTAATAATTATTAACAATATCACAGCTGGGAAATCTATAGCCAAAACATGAATGTTTTAGATATATGTATCATGTTCAAGAGATGATGTGATGACACCTATTTTATCTCTCTTGAGAAAAAGAAAAAGGAAAAGAAAAAGAAAAAGAAAGCTAAAAATACTTTAAGTAGTACCAGCTCTGATTTTGTATAGTTCTAAAATATTCCTATGTTTTATTCAGAATCAGTAGAGAGACACATTTCCTGTAACTTTTCTGAGTATATTACTTTAGAGCAGGAGCAGGAAAGAATGACTGTATGCTCAACAGTACCAAAATGATATTGTTTCAGCAGAACATTAATTAATTTTTTGACCCCTCTCTCTGACCCAGTACTGAGAAGATTATTGCTCTTGTCAGGTCAGAACTTGCTTCAAAAAACCAAGTGTTGACTTCCCACTTACAGATTATGCTGGCAGGAATCTGTCTGCTTACGTAGGATATGTCTTTGTCTTTGGTCTGCATTGTTTCTGTAGTTCTCCAGTGCAGAAACAAGAAATTACCTTACAACACAATTTATAGATTACATGATCAGTGGAATAAAAATTCATAGCTGATTAGTTCTGCCTTCTTTAGGAGTTAAGGACAAAACAAACTTTCCCTTTAATGGACATATAAAAGAAAAAAAATGTTTTCTGGGAAATAGATAAAGTGATCTATTGCAAAAACAATATACAAAAGTAAAGTGCCTGAAAACCCATAGGAATTACAAGGTTCAGTAAATATGATGGACAATAAGAGGGCCCTGGAATTCTAATATGCATTGGCTAAGCTGGACCTAAACACAAGCTTATTTGTTAAAGGGACCAAAACAGCACTGAAGATGGTAAAAGAAACCCTGTTCAGTCTTGTGGTGTGTTGTGGAAATTGAACCTTTTGCCTGTATGGAATATTATGAAGGAAAAACACATTTGTAGAGTTTGCCTTTTAAATGGGAGCAGCAATTGTAAATACTTGAAGCTTGTCTCAAAAGGCAAGAGAGTGAGTGATGCAGGCATAGGTAAAGGCATATGCCAAGTAGCTGCATTTTAGAGATAACAAATACAGTTTTATGTTACATACAATAACAACACCAATACCACCACCCCCAAAAAACCCACATCTAAGAAGCATGGTGCCAGTTAAGCATTGCTTTCCAGAGGGAGCTCTCCGCATTCTCAGATACACTGAGTTCTGTTTAGAAGTGCCTCAATTTGAGTCCCAGAAACTGAGGCAGCTATCAAGTTACAGATGTTATTGAAACACAGACTGTGTTTAGCTCCATGTTTTGTATACGCTTTTTCTCCCCTTGCAGGCCAAAGAGATTTCTGTAGATGTGTTGTCATTAAAATAGTTACAGGGTGATTTGGAAAACTAGGTTTCATACAAAACAATTCCCTATTAGAGATGTATCTATCAAAGTCATGAATGCTACTCATAAGTAAAATACAACATTGGTCAGTTTAGCTTGTGATTCTATATTCAGGTTTACTTATATCAGTTTTCTGCATCGATTCAAGTAAAACAGTGTTGCCTTTAGGAATTTGTACTGTCTTCAAGTCTGAAAGTAAGTCTGAAGGAACTGGTTTTTTGCAATTATTTCTGAGGGAAATCTAAAACTTAAGCTGCTAAACAGAAGTTGCATAGCAAAATAGAATTTTAGGGAGCACAGACCGGGAAAAAAGGCCAGTGAATTTACCTGATATTCAACAGTACCCTCTGTACCGTATTAGTCTTACTAAAGGATTTATGAGCTCCTTGGACCTAGGAGTGAGATCATGCCAGATACAAAGTAAAAGCTGTTATTCTCTTCCAGAATGGCAATCTGTTCTGTCACTACTTTGCTTTTGGCTTCCCTTCTTCCTTCTGTGCAAAGTTTTTCATTGTTAGGCTAAAGTACAGGTTCTGCTTAACCAGATCTCACTAAAAAAGTTGTGCCAAGTCAGCCCTTTTCAGCTTTCATGTCTTTGGCCAAGCTCATGAGCAGATTGGTTTGCTTGTTTTTCTCCCCCAGAGATGTTGCTTACAATGGAGACCTAAAGATCTCATTTCTGAGGGGCATCCTTGAAAAGGCAGTTGCTGCCTGACACAGCTGTTACAGGACACCAAGAAAATCACACCATGAAAATAATCCTGCCACCTCTGGGTATGTAACACATATATCATTCACACAGGGTTACAGGCATGATGGAATAGCACATGGGGGTAATTTTAAAGTCCACCAAGACTGTAAAATGTGCCCTCTCCAGAAAGCAGAGCAGATCTGCATTTGTGTGCCTTGTGGCAGGGTAGGATGGGAAAGGCAGAAAACAATAAAATGGAAAAATAATATCCCTCCTTTAAAAAAATGAACTTTATACCCCATATGGAAGTGGATCATTACACTGCCCTCACTGTGGCCTCTCTCTGCTCTGTTTGCTCTGAAGTCATCTACAGAGAGCAGGGAAAGGACTGGGTTAGCTAAGTGTGGCATGTTCCACGCTGTCTTGGGAGCATTACTAATCTCATAATAATACCAACTGCAAGGCATCCCTCAGTGTAAGAGGGCAGGAAGCTAAAACAGACAAAGGGAAGAAGGATCACTAGCACAAGATTGAGACAAAAAAACAAGATGAAAAAAGATCAAGAGGCAGGAAAACCATAAAAGAAGAGAAATAGAAGATGAGAAGTCAGAAAGGGTGCAAAGATAGACACAAGAAAACAAACACAATTTTACACCAGATTAAAGAGCTCATGACATGCCAAAGGCCCCTCTGATTTTTTGGCACCTTTTTGATGACAGTAGAACTACTGTGTCACATCAGTGCTGAGCTGCAAATAGTCATCTCACACTGACTTTTAATCACTGACACCTCAGATTCAGAATGGCACAGCAAGAGAGCACCAAGAGGTCTGCATATCATACAGTGGCCATACAAGGACTTAATCACCTTCCTCTGGTGAATTTACAGAGCAGCTGCTCTAAGGCTCCAGTGCTTAAGTATGAATAATATGGTTTTAGTAATACTGCTCAGTGTTGAGGAAGATTAGCATGCATGTCTTTAGCCATGAACACTAGTAATTGAAAAACTGTTCTGCTTGACCTTTAATGCACAGGAGAGAGAATTCTTGAGAGTAAAGTGTGATTTTTTGTACATCCCATTTTATAGCCTACACAATGCTTTTCCAGGTCATGCAATTGTGTTTGACGGTCAGAAAGAGAAGCTCTCAGACTTTACTCTAGCACTTTTTATACCTAAGGGAATGCAATGCTGGCCTCCACGATGCAAATAAATGTCTGAAAAAGAAATTACCTAAGATTGCTTCCTCTACCTTTGTTTCCTCTTGAGTGACACATTCAACAAAAATACTAGGCAATATATACATTTTCTCCATGTTCTGGTTATCATCGCTTAGGATCCTGCAGAGATTTTGGCAGTTTAGGAAAGGAGGAGAAGTCTTGCATGTAAAAACCAGCCTCTGGAGAAAGAAACTTTTTCCCACGTATGTTCTGAGTTTTACACTTACCCAGAAAGATATTGGCACCTCCTTTGGGCTGAAAGAAGTGAGTTTCTGGTCCTGGAGATAATTCATTTCGGTGATAAGAAATAAGCTTTATATAAATGTTTATGAGCATTGAATTTTGTTGGAAGAACTGCAGGAAAGAAACAAACTGAGAATTCTTCTCTCTGTTTCACTGATCTTCATAGCATGAGTTTCATAAATACCATTTAGGAAAACAAACCAGCAACTTTTTAGTTTTGTGCATAGCAAAAATCCTGCTACGGTCTTCAGAAAACCAGACAAACAGATGAATAGAAGTCTAAAACATAACATACATCAAATATATTCCTGTCATGATTTGAGATTTGGAATGCTCAGTACCACCCAAACCCCAGAGACAGTGTTCCCAAAAAACTCTAGAAGCTTCAGTAGCAGTGTTACTAATTGATGAAACAAGAATACTGAGAAACAAGTTTAGAACAGCAGACTAGAAAGTGGGTAAACCCATTGGTAACACCATATCTCACATTTCTGTAAACATTTCAAGGATTTTGAAACTCATGTTTCAAATTAATTGAGCCTGCTTTTTAGAAAATGTTGGTCAATGAAATTAAGTCCTTTTGAATGATTTGTAAGGGAACACTCATTTTAAGAGTTAAAACTGACCTTTATGTGTCTGAACTCTGTGGTATTATAAAGACCTTCATAATTTAGTTTCCAAACAAGCGCTGAATCAGCTTTGCAGTCTCTCAGTCACAAGTTGTCTCCAATTTCCAAAAGAAATTAAGGTAATGAAACTATTTGCAGGGAGATGAGTAGCAGGAGAAGGTTTTAAATTAGAAGAGTCGGAAACATCTGAACAATTTTTATGCTACATTAAGTCAGAAAATTATTTCTATGCTTGTCACGCTTACCTTATAGGGAAAGCTTCAATGCATATCTAACATAACCATAGTTTTAAAAAAAGCTTTAAAAACAGAAGTAAAATGAAAGCATTCATGAGCAGTCATTACTACTCATTTTACTAAATAATAAATTTATCATTTCATTTCAAGGCTGGTATTTCCCATTCTGATCCCAGCACAAATGGAAAATATGATATATAATATTTTGAAATTGCAAAAAAATGAATAAATCTAGATTTTCTACCTATGGGTATTGCTAGGGAGTGCTAAGACTTGATCTTCATTTGTGTGTGAAGAAAATGAGGAATTATATCTGCAAACGGGCATGCCTCTATATTGTGAATAAATATTGCCAATTGAATAGATTCATTCTCATGACTATGAATTTCTGGTTTAAGCATCATGAGATATACCTACCATAAACAGCTTATAACAAGAACTGTTTGACCTAGATAGGAAGGAAAAAGAAGATGAGATGCTAGACACTGATAAAGTGCTTTAAACCTCAACAGACCTTAGCACACCAGACATCACTTTAGCCAGAATACCAAAACTACCAGCCCTGCTCTAAATGAAGATGCCCTGGTCTTTCTAATATCTCCCCTTTTGGGTCATCCAAACGACTTTGTTTATAGTACCACACTGTTGGGTGACAAGGAAGAGTGATATTTTATTAACTTAGTCATCTACATGATGTGTCAGTTCCATGTAAGAAACTTCCCTGCATCATTTCCCTGACCGATTATTAGTCAGAACTGAACAAAACATTTTGTAAACAGCTTTGGTTCAAGTGAAAATCTTCTTCTGTTGTCAGCTGACTGGATGAAGTGGGGGTCATAATATTTGCCGTCCTTGCTTGCTTGCTTGCAGAAACAACACTACATGTGAGCTGGCTTATGTTAGTGCAGCTGTGTGCAAGAGGGTCATGGCAAAAATCACCTCCAGCCTGCTGAAAACACTGTCAGTCTGCATTATGGATTAAATATATGACTGGAGGTATCTTGAAATAATTTCACTGATTTCAACAGAGCTATGATCTATGCCATGAAAAATCAAACTTTTTGGACTGTCATAGCCAAAATGATGTGCCTGTACACAATGGAAATAAAAATTAAAAACAAAACAAAACAAAACAAAAAACACAACAACAACAACCAAAAGAATGCCCATGAAACTTCACAGGATCTAATTTGGAGTTAATTTGGAAATACTTTTCTCCACTTCGAGGTGCATATGGAGGTTCTTTTCCTGGTCTCCACGTCTTTGCTGATGAGCAGCTGCCTCATCTCACACTTAACCTTGCATGGATGACAGTCTTACCGTGATTGATTACCCCGGGGTCGACTTGAAACACAAGATGCAGAGGCATTTGTTCATGCAATGACACAGATCCACATTCTTTTTTGTTATTATTTTTCAGCCCCTTAAGTGTTCTCAGTTCCTTCATTAGGAACTTTTATCTTTCACTTATTTCAAAGTGACATTTTACCCTCAGTTATGTTAGTTATCCTTTGTAGTCTACAATTACTCAGAAAGTATAAAAATAAAAATCACACTTCACAAATAATATACAACAAAGAAAAATAACAGACTTCTCACTTAATCATTGAATTATTTGCCTTCCTCAAACTGTCAACAACTTCTTGATGGAAATATTCTGTGATTCATTTCTTCCTTCATGTCATCTCAGGGAATAATTTATCTGCTCTCACCTTAGAACACAAAGCTCCCTCATTTTATAAAGGGCTAGTTGGCTGGTTTGGTATTGGATACCATGCCACTGAAATAAATGTATAAGTAGATGATATGATCTGCTCTGTAAGAGAAGAAACATGAAGCTCAATCATTTAAAATATTTCACTGGAGTGAACCAGGGCCTGCAGAGTGTCATGGTTGATTTCAGTGTGTGCCTCTGACTTGGACCTTGGTACAAATGCATCCCTGAAGTTTCAGTAGTTATGGCAAGCATTAAAGCTCAAAAATCCCTCTTTAGGCATATATGTGGGAGCAACTCCAGCCATTTCAATGGAGTTTTATTCACCTTTAATAATGTTTTGAAGATGTGAATTTTAAAATGCTTTATATGCTTCATTTCAAGAACCACCCACTTGAATTAACTAGTTGGCACTGAGCTCTTTGGTGATGACTGGAACATCTCATGTTTTTTACATACTGCCATTTGTCTGTGGTTGGTTAATGTCAATAACATTCAGGATAAATTATTTATTTATAAATATTCTTGTGTCTACTTATATGTAGCTCCTGTAGATTACTCATTATGAACACAATGCAAACCTTTCTTTGGAATGGAGAAGTCTAGTCTAGATTAGAAAAAGCCCAGAAGCCCCTAACAATTCCTATGAGTAGCTATCCAGAAATTTCCCTTAGACATAACCAGACAGCTATTTCCTTGAATTTTCTGTGAAAAAGACTCATTGGAGATTTTTTTGATGAAAGATACACACAAATCCCCTTAATAACAAACAGATTTTTCTGTTATTTTCTATGGAACAAAAGGTCCATTTCCTATTATCAGGTGAAAATGCAATCTAATTTTCCTAAGCATGATTTAGTCTCTTGTTGATTTTTTCAATAGAAATGAGGAGTATAGCAGTGTACAGCAGCACCACACCTAACAAAGACTGCTGAAGTGCCACGATGCCTCTCCAGCTGCTGTCTTATTGAATCCTCTCTTTACAAGGCCTATTACCCATGCATCATACAACTCATTTCCTCTTCTTCACCAGCATCTTCCTTACCACAGGTGGCCACTGCTGGTCTGAATTGAAATTTTCCTGTGCAATAGACCCTGTAACCTTTCCTTTAAACTGCACAACCTCCATTCAGTTTGCAATATACTAAGAAAGTCTGCTCTTCCTTTCAATTATTGTCCCTTCAGCATTAAATCTGGTCATTATTTCTCTCCTTCTTTCTCTTTGTTGCCTCTTTAGAATCAGAAAATAGTGTCTCTGATCATTGTAGACATGTAATCAGGATAATCAAAGGTAGTTCCTATAAACTGCAAAGATATATTTTAGAAAACCAAACCACCTAAATATGAAAGTCTAATATAAATTAGTCTAATATATATTAGATAGTTTTAAACCTGTTAAGATAGATGGTTCTAAGCATGTATCCTTAAATGGTGTAAATACAGATTCCAATAGAGCCTTCAGATCACATGTTTTTAACACAAATTCTAAACCTGGTGAGACAGAAAATATAATATATGCTTATAATGTCAAGCAGGGCAGTAGTCAACTCCTTTAGGTTGAAAACCAGAAAATGTAATACACATTCAAGAACAGCTTTTGCTACATTTTTATTTCACAAGAACTTACTGTGTTACAAAACTACAACTATCCCACAACTAGAGAAAGAATGTGATCTGGCAGTTGAACAACCATAGAATTTGGATGACAATTATGTTTCTTTACAGAGTTTTCTGGACCAGACCCCATTGCCTAAATAATCAGTATGAATAAATAAGAACATTTTTGCCTTTTGCAGTTTGCTTCATTTAAATATCTGTTGCATTTTGAAAAGATATAGGTTACAGTCACTAATTTTCTTACTTAAGGAAGAACATGCAGAACATATGTAATAACATAACACGTGTTGAATTTTTACTTTAGTTTGAAATATGTCAAATCTGATTTGTGAGCTATCCATTCTAGGGATGGTTTCTACACTATTTTTTATATGAGCTTCATCAAATTAAGTCCAGAATTAAAAGATTTTGATTAATACAGACACAAATGAGACAAAACCCTTAAATTTAGGACTTCCCTTTGCAAAGTTTAGAATGCAGACCTTGAGTGATTATTCCAGCTATGGTCCAAGGGTACAATGCTAAACTTGCAGCTTTGCAAGAATCGGACTGTAAGCCTTGCAGAGCGCTCCTCCACTTGTGTTGACCAGCCACAGGAATATTTGGATTACTGAACATCTCTCTGACATCTTCTTTTTTCCACCTTAGCCGTCACAAAAAATAAAGGAAAGTGGTATGATGGAGTTGTCGTCTTGCCCCAGCAGACTCTGATGGTTCTCAAACATCTTTGGCCCAGCACACTGCCTATTGTTTAGCTCTGGTTTTGAGAGAAGCAGATTGACCGTATATCCTCCTTCAGCAGTTGCCCTCACAAGGCCCACAGTATCTCTGAGACTGAGTGGACACAAATGTGAATAGGCACAAACTTGACCCACTTGGCTGGAGACAGCATCTCACAAATCACTTTTTGCCTTACTGTGAATAAATTCCATGCTGCAAGAGTCTGAGCCAGGAAGAATCTATTTCTCTGTCCTTGTTCTTGCCCCATCATCCTCCAGTTCAAGATTAGCTAAGGCATTTTCCTCAGAAATGTAAAATAAAATAGCATCATCTCAACTAAGACTAATAATTTCCAATCAGAAAGGAACAACATGAATAGTCCAAGTGCAAACCCAAGAATATATTCATGCATATTCCCTCATATCATGTCTGCTTTGTCAACAACACTGTTTATTTAATAAGGATATTTTGACAGAATGTAGAATTCCCAGTTATGGCTCAGATCTCATTTTGCTGTGTTTTGTGTGCAGAAAAGATAATTCTTTTATTCAGATGTTGCAAATCCCATACTTACACATAAATCCATGTATGAAACATAGTATAAGTAGTGTTATATATGAAGACAGTTTTTACCAAACTACTTTTTTCCAAGATGTATGTGAGATTAATGTGTTAGACTGACACTGGAGCATGCTGAAGATCATAAGACATGTTTTATGGTGCATTAAAATCTGATAATAACAATTTCAGGGAGTTAGCATGATGTATTATTCAGAGTTAAGTACTGTCTTGAATGATAAGGGCTAACATGCCATCAGGTTATATAATAAACTACAGCTTTGAAATATCAATTTTCATTTATCAGTAACGTCATTTACATAGCTAAACCGAGAACATAATGATGTATTTTTTCACAATCTAGGAGGGAAAAAATGGAATTCTTTTCCAACATACAGAAAATTAAAAAAGCATTCTGAGAAAGCTGTTTTTAAGTCATTTAATCTTTCATACAAAATAAATTGTCATGGATTTGGTTATAAAACTACAAGTACATGAATTCTGGTTTCTGATATCGAATGTAAGTAAACTAATTTAAACTCTAGGGAAAATACTGTATTTAGGCATAAATGTAGTACTCCAACTGGAGTTTGACAAATTGCATCTATTTATCTGTTATTTTTGTAAGTGACACAGAAAAGCCATGCAACCTTGCAGCGTTCCTCTACAACTTGACCCCAAAGAGGAATTCATCAGCATGGGTTATTTAGTGCTGCATATTGTCCCTAATCCACATACAAAATACTGTATTTTAAGGCCTTTAAGCTGATAAAAGGGTATGCTCATACAGTTAATGGGGTGGAAAAGAGGGCAGCTGATATAAGAGATGGTGAAAGGGGCACCAGATTAAAAAGCACAATTACCCTCAATCTCACTCTAACCTCCTCCTTCCTCCTGTGCTTGAAGAGACTCAGGAAGCACAGCTGTTCTGCCCACCACTCTGGAAAGATTCAAGCTACCTTCAGCTGCTCTGATAGCCAAACTCTCCATGTTCAGTAGCCATTCCTTCAAAAAACACATGGCCAGGCAAGGTCACGGGCCACTAGGAATGTGTCCAGACTGCCATGAGTATGTGTGCCTTTGGGCAAACCACAGCTTTGTGCACCCCATTTCCCATGCTGCCAATGTCTCTTTATTTGGCAATTAACTTTTGGCATGTAGCAGCTTATGCACATGCAATTTCCTCTCTGCCCTCAGCACAGAAACACAGTGAGGACACAGAAACCTCTGAACATGAGCTACAGTCCAGAAATGGCACATGAACTTGCACACAAGTGCTAAAGCCATTGCTATGGGAATGCTGTAGGGCAAAGATATGTCTGATACAAGGTGTACCAGACCTTCACCTCCCACACCATGCTGAGAGGAACATGGACCACTAGTCCAAGAACATTATTATATTGCCCAGAAAAGATCAGAAATTCCTCTTCACTGGCTGGTGTGGTCATAAGCTTACATGGTCATAGGGGACAGCCAGTGCAGAGGTGCTCCTGAAAATTCTGCTACAGAAGCTATGGAGAAACAAACACCTCCTGGGCACAACAGGTCTGCACCCTTACAGAGAGACAGAGTGATAAGGCTTCCCATCCACAGCAGCACTTGACCCACGTCAAACCAGTCATCCTGAGTCACTTGTCCCTAGATGTGAACTAGTGCAAACACTCCTTTATCCACTGTCTGCAGTGACATCTTTTGTATTAGGACTAAACTGCTATTTACACAATAAACTTTAATCATAACAGCAGGCAGATCAGATCTTGGGCAGTCACTTGGCACCAAGCTATCCAAGTTCAAGGAATGCCTGGACAACACTTGTACCTATATGATTTGGTTTTAGGTAGTTCTGTGAGAAATAAGGAGTTGGACTTGATGATCCTTATAGGTTTCTTCCAACTCAAGATTTCTGTGATTCTGTGATTTAACTTGCTTCCAGGGCTTACTGCTTTTGACTTAAATGTAGTTCACACACTTAGTCAATCTCTCTGAAGCGTGCATGTGAAAGAAAATATCGTGCTGTTCTGTTTGCTCCACCATACGAGAAATTAAAGGTCTGTCATAGTCAGTGTTGATTTTGTAATGTGATTTTACAAAGCTCTCAACTCCCAGGAAGCAGTCTATTGTACATGCACAAAGTCCACTCATTTAAATAAATAGGCCACTCCAGAAGCAGTGGGAGCCCAGAATGCAGCAGTGCCTGTATCCTCATTTTTGATAGGATATTAGCTTTAAGTTTGACAACAAAGATCAGCATAATTTGCACCAAGGAGAATTCAATTCTAGTCAAGATAATTTCTTGCCAGCTACTATCCTTTTTCCATGACATCCATTGCTACCACCAAAGTTTTTTCTGTGCTGTGGTTTGCTTGGAATGTCTCCTCTTTCATTCATGAATAAGACCAGTTCTCTGCACTTTCCTTTTCTGTTGTTTCCTTTTCCTTTCCTTTCTTTTCTTTTCAGTAACAGTCATATAAAAAAGAGAGGAAGGGTAGATTTAGTATTTCAGATAAAACATATTGCTAAGCTTTTTAACGTATTTTATCTCAAAATGTAATTGCATGTGCCAGTCACTTTTTACATGATTCTGTGGAGGTGACAAACAGGCCTTCAATAATAGAGCAAGTTTAAACAGATATTTGAAAGGTACTTTCTTCCTGTACCTGTAAACCTTTAACCTCTTCTATTTTCCCCTTCACTCATTCCCCTTATATACATTGACATTGCTGGGGGGGTTTATTTTTATTTTATGTTACTGGCCCTATTAACAATGTAGCAGAATGAGACAGTGATGCACCTGTATAGACTAAAAGGATGTTGTTAGGCTGGTGTCAGGTCAGACTGGACTTTGAGGAAAGAATCAAATAGAATCCTTTCAAAACGATTGATGCCTTCTTCAGCTTTAGCTTAATAATTTTGTGTATTCTTATCAACAGCTTTGGGTCAGCTGCAGTGAAATTTCCAGCACTGCTCTTGTCATCCCTGCTGAAGTGGATTGTCAAGATTTTTGTTTGGCTTAGGCTAGTGCAGGGCACAGAGATTAAAGCTCCTGTCAGCTCCTGCAAATTCCCTTCAGTGTTTCCAACCTACAAATGGAATATGCTGGGAGCAGGCAGAGGTAGTAACATCACTACTAACACTGTTATTAAGCCCTAGGAGTTAAACCAAGTCCTCAATCACTGTGGGTACTATTCACCCCTCCTACTTACAGACCCATCCCCCCAAATCCTTCCCTGAATTCCACTCCAAAAAATCAGCTCAGAATTTCATGTGGGAATTTGTGTTACATGTGTTCAGGGAGATTAAATCCAGCTACATGGTTAACAAAGTGGTCCATTTTTCACCTATTTCAGAGTAATTTTAATTTCACATCACATACATGTCAGCACAAGGTACTTGTGGGCATTTGAAGTCTGACACATTAGTTAATCAGGGCTCACTGGTCTTTCCACAGGGTAATTTAGTTTATAACATAGCAGGAAACTAGAAGAAAAGGACTGAAAGAAAGGAGCTGAGGGGAAACAGAAAACTGGGGAAAAAACCTGCAGGAGATAAATCCAATTATTCGGCATTCTGAAGAGGAACTTATTCATAAAGTTCACTCTTTATGTATTCTGATAGACTTTTGTTTTGGTTTATTTCATAACCCTATTGTACAGTAGGCAGCCTGTTGTTTGCTCTAATCATCTGTTTCCATGACGTTCACCTTTATTGATTTAGTTTCCTTCTAAATGTAATGCAGTCTGTGAGATTAAAGCCATTTTTCTCCAGGATGAGTTAGTTAATAGTAGATTTGTTTTAAGCAGCAGAAATCATTTGGATTAGCAAAGATTTTTTTTTTTTTCACAGAAGATATGTTTCAAGTAAATAAAACCTGTCTACAAAGATAAGCAATAAAAGGGAGCTTCTAGCACAGAAATATAGTATCATTTTTAAAGTCTGAAAAAGTGAGTGAAATAAATAGAAGCAGCATTCCTTATAGTATATTTATTAGTGCTATCAAGTACTGCAGATTTAAAGAATAAGGTACATGGAATTTTATTCTTCACTCTCAGATGTTACTTTAATCAGGCTTATAGTTACAATAGGTAAAGAATTATACAAGGTGAAGTAATTTTCCCCAAAAGATATATTAATATAATTCAGTATTTTGCAAGTATAGCTGTAGAAATTATAAGTCAAAACCAGAATTTATTGCAAGAATATAATAAACCAAATCCTTTATGATTTATGCTTCTGATTTGATTAAATAGCTTATTTTCTTGTCCTTATTACTGCACTAAACTCCTTCCTCCTTGGTGATACTTCATTCTCTAATGTCCTCCCTCAACCTTCCATCACATATTTTGATAAGGAAAGCACTCAGCTGCCTCTTGCACAGAGTATATTAAATACTGCAAGCTACCATCCCATAGTCACGTATACAGGGATCTGATTCTGCAGCTCCTTTCCCTCGCTTGAAATCATAATGAATTATCAGAGAAAAACAGAATGAACCAAACCTACTGCAGTAAATGGAAAATCATCTGTTGACCTCGGAGGGCTTTGAACCATTCCTCCCCTGACAGCAGACATTCATTTCCTGCTCTCAGCCTGTGCCTGGCCAATACTGAATGTATTACCCAATTCAGCTGTAGCATTTCATAGCAAAAAAAAAAACCCAGAGAGCACAGGCAGTACTAATTAATATACCTATATTTATTGTACCATACATAAAATACAGAAAGAAAAAAAATTGTAGTTATCCTACTTGAAAAAGAAACTTCAGATATATCTTCACGAACAATTTTTCTCAAATATTTTTTTGCCATTATTTTTCCATTACCATAGTAAAATTTCTGTTCAAAAAAGAAAAGACTCTCAATAATTAATTATACTTTATCTTATAAATATTTGAACTACATATTGCTTTCTGTTAAAATGGTACAGATTTACTGGAAGAGAAACTAAATGGCAGCTACAGAAACACACTTCCTGTTAATAACAAAACCTGAGCTCTGCATGCTTACAAATTATCATCTGTTGTCTAGAGCTTCCCCTATATAGTTTCAGCTGTGTTTTCCCCAACCATTGTTTTGTTTTCATCCATGGGAGTTTTCTGGAATCCCTCTGAAAACTGGACAAGAAAAAATTACTGAATGTTGCTATGGTAACAAACAAAAGAAAAATTAAAAAATAATTTAAGCAGACCAATGAAGCAGGGCACAGACCAATGCACTGGTGCTTTGTCCACAAGTAAAAGCAATCCGGGGGCCTATTTAAAGGTGTTGAACTCAGAGAATATATTAATAATGTACTCTTTTATTTAGAATTGAGAATTTTTCTCAACTCAGGAGCTGTAATGTATTATAAGTGGTATTCACTACCACATATATCTTTGTGTACTATATATCCTCCATGGAGACTATTTTAAGACAACATCAAGGTCACATAATTGCATGCTCAAAAATCAAAGTCAGAACCAAAAAAAATCAACAGAAAAACAATTACAATTATATATGAGCTTTTTCCCTCCTCACACACAAAAATAAAAGACCAATTAGTCAGTCAAATGCCACTGCTTGTACTTGACAGCAGAAGAGGCCTTCTGGGTTAATGAGACTGATCCTCAGCTATTTCAAGCAACCACACTTGTATAAACAAAGATGTGAAAACACTGAACTCCTTAAAACACCTATGAATTTTGCAATTATGATCCTGTCAAGAAGCTGTCCCAGAGTTTTAATTCTGTGTTGTTTCTAAAACATCTTCCCATTTGCATTTATTTGTTGCCAGGTCTTATCTACCTTTTTTCCCAGAGCAAGTACTGTCTTTAGTTTAAAAGACTCCTCTCCTTCTTTGGTGTCTGAAGTACCATCCGATAGTCATACAGAACCTTATTTTCCCTCAGTCTTTGTCCTATTGATCTAAACAGTTGGGTTTGGTCTTCTTTATTTCTAACATCTACTCTTCTTTTACTTACAGTGCTGTAGACTTTTGCTTATAGTCCTGTAGACTGCAATCCTGTGGTCCTCTTTAGCTGTTCCCATGTAATTCTATTTTCACTGAGCAGCAACAAAGTCCAGGTATGGTTTACCTGAACTCTGTTTGATAGGATTAATGAGTCTTTGACATGATTAGGAATAATTCCTCTGGAAAATATTATCATGCTATCCTTCTCTAAGGCTCTGTACCAATTCATGTGTGTTTGAAAACACCATGCTAAACTACACATACACTGAAAAAGTGTATGACAGCATTATATCTCTCCATGCAAAATAGAACTGAGACTTCAGTTTATCTGGTTTTCACCTCTTCCCTTTACAAAGAAGTATATTTTATCAAAATATCTCTAACAAGTCAAACAACCTTTGCAAAACCCTATGTTTATCAGCCATTAAAAGTCCTTTTTTATCCTATAATCAGAAACACAAAAGAAAAGCCATTTCTTTATTTAACATCATGGTCACAATATGGAGCCTTTACAAAGATCAAAACAAATCAAATAAAAATGTTTAATTCTAATTTTCAGATGCTTTGTTCACTATATATTCCATATATGATACTTGTGTCCATATGTGAATGATGATGTAGTTATTGTCAAACCCTCTTGTCTGTAGGAAAATCCCTGACAAACAAGGGAACAGAAGAAACAGAAGAGAAAAAGAGGTTCTTTTGATGGTAGGAGCTCATTAGAAGAGATAGTGGCAGACTTTTGAATAGCTGAACTGTTTCCATCATCTTACTTGCAAAGAAAGCAAGCAAATAAAGCCTTGGGAATAATGGTCTATAAACAGCTTGCTTTAGAAGTAATTGACAACCTCGATTGCTATGATACTTCAGTGTCAGGGGAAAGAAGCCGAAATGCTTTCAACACTGTGTTTGGAAGCCCTTTTTCCTTACTGACTGCAGGAAAGAGTCATAAGTATTTTCTGCCTGTGTTGCACATAATTATAAAGCAGGTGCAACACAAACTACAACAGTGGGGTTTAGAAACAAAGAGTAGATTTGATAGAGTTTTCACCACAGAAGCAAATTCTTTAAATCAAGTGTACATTTGCATTCCTGCAATCATAGACACTTTGATAGGGAGTTAGTCTATGAATGTGCTCAGCACTTTGGTGGATATGTTTCTCTTTCATAGCTGCAATTTTAGAGTTGTGCAAAAGTTACAAAGTAAAGTATGGTCACTGACCACGCTTCAGTTTAAAAACACAGAGCAGTAGCTCAGTGTCACCTTGAAATAGCACAGGGCTGTATGGGATAATGGATCTGTATATTTGCAGTTCAGAGTTCATGTGGATGTGGAGCTGATGGCATTAGCAAAACTGGGCAAAGCATCAGCAAGCAAGTTGTAAGCTTTCCTTGCCTCGGTCAGGGTGTGTTTCACTCCTACTATTGCAGGCCAGGGCGGAGACTTCCACATGTGTCTCTGCCACGGTGAGAGTTTCTAATGATCAACAAAGAGAAAAAGGTGGAACCAAACTCACTGTCTCATGCTTTCTCAACTAGAATTTGGTTGCGGGTGTCTAGAGAGGGAACCTAACTGAATAATAGCAAAGCATTTCTTGGCTATAGGAAATAAAAGATGAAAAATACAAACTACCGCACCTCTGTATCACCACTATGGCATGATTAAACAGATATAATATTTTTTTTTTAATTAGTGTCCTAACTGTAGAGAAGAACATTACAAATCAATGAAAATTGCAAATAGCAGCTCAAAGATGCAAAGATGGGTCCAGATCAAATAGCACACTGGCACACAGCTGTATGAACATATTTACCCCAGCAGAAGAGTTAATATATGAATACCAGAGCTGGCCCAGCTCACAGATGATGAGCATAAAAGCCAAGGAGCTGTTCTGCCAGCCTGACCTGTGAAAGCCATCACGTCAGCTGAGGAAGAACTGATGGGCACATTATGAAGGAGGTGCACACCAGCTCACAGCAGCTTCCTGGAGCAGAGTGTGCTCCTGCCAGCAGGTTGCTCTGAGCACAGAGGAGCAGGGGTGTTGGTGTTCTGTACAGACACCCACCATACTGACTAATCAATAAGGCCCTATGGATGTATGAAGGTGTATCTTCAAAGACACCCTTGTGACTTTTCCACCTGCTTCTGAATTTAAGAGCTTTTAGGGCACGTGCTGACTCTCCTGTGCTGCTATTCCAGCTGACAAATAATAACACCCTATTGCAATGCTTCATGATTACTTCAATGCTCTATTATTAGGAAGAGATGAGTTTCCAAGACTGAACTTGACTCCTTTTTTGAAAAAGGCAGTTCTTTAATTTGCCATCCAAACCCCTCCTAAAGCCAGGAAAAAAATCTGTCTATTGGGTGATTAGTGTTTTGAATATGCAAAATTATAAAATTCTTCCACATCTACCATGGAAGACAATTAAAAGAAGGCTAATTTGATTTTTTTTGTTTTCTTTTGTCATCTGGTAATGAGCCTTGAACGGATTCATAGAATCATACAGAATAGTCTTGAGGTTGCATTGATATTACCTTGAAGCTTAATGCAGTCTTAGTCACATTTACCTTCTACTTGTTTGCATTGCAGTATTTACCACAGAAATAGGATTTTAATTCAACTCAGACCTGCTTAATCTGTGTTGCTTATCCATATGTCTGGTAAGTTGTGAGACTTAAGTAGTAACTAATCTAAACAACATATGTACCACTGATTTACTCATCTAATTTTATATTAATGCAAGTGAAAAATGGTCTTAGCACGTGTGTCAGATGAAGCAGGATTGATAAGTACTGTGTAAAAATCTAGAACTAAGCCATCTTAATTGATCTAATTTGTTGGGTCTTCTCATTGCTTAATGCTCAGACTCCATCCAGGGTAGGACAAAAGGAATAAAAGCTGAAAAAGCCTCTGTGTGTGTGTGTATATATATATATACATATATATATAGCATGAAAGAGAGAGAGTTCTCCTAAAGGGAGATGCAAAAAGCATTAATTAAATTATGTAAGTGATAAGTGATAAAATATAACTATGCAGCTTCATAATTTGGTTATAATATTGCAAAAGGCTTTGCTGAACATGAAAAAAGGAGCACTTAATCATAGATGTGTACTGAGCAAGAAAATGCTCTTGATCAGAGGAGTGGCACACACTGAGACTTTCCTCTTGTAGTGTGGGCTGCTCGATATTAATCTATTCCCATAGAGATTAAAACTGAGGATGAAGGGCAAAGCTAATCCTACCTAGATTTTGACCTATGGCTCGAGGAAGAATAGGCACTCTAGGCAGGAAAAGGAAATAGTACTATTCAGTAATTTTTTTGCTGTGTTCATGTGGAAAATCTTTTTTCACCCTGAATAAAATGCTTATTCAGCTCTTTGCCCCTGAAATTTTCCCCCTTTCCCCACACCTATTCTTTGTACATAATTCAGCTTAGTGGTTCTCATTTTTATCTAGCCTAGGCATAAATCTGTTTTCTGAGGGTGACATGGCTGGTATTCATGGGGAAACATTCTGGTCTTTCAAAATTCAAAGAGCATCTTTCTCTGTAAGTGCAGTATTTGGAGTATGTACTTAAAATTGTATTTTATTTCTTTACACCCATAGCATGAGACAGTTAAATCCTATTTCTATTACTCAGTTTTCTTATGGCTACTCTATGCTACATCAATCCTATTGTTTAAAACCAAGGTGTGAACAGAGAGGAAGATTAAAGCATTTGTTCCATCTTTCAGGTTATACATATAGTTGTTGAATCATTTAGGTTGGAAAAGGACTCTAAGATCATAGAGTCCAACTCTAACCCCAGCACCACCATGTTCACCAGTAAGCCATATCCCTAGGTGTCACATCCATACATTTTTGAAGACTTCCAGAGGTGATGACCACTTCCCTGGGTGGCCTGCTCTAGGGCTTGAGAACTCTTTTGGTGAAGAATATCTCAATATCCAATCTAAGATCTCCCTGGGCCATTTGAGGCCATTTCCTCTTGTCCTGTCTCTTGTTATTCGGAAGAAGAGGTGGACCTCCACATGTCTACAACCTCCTTTCAGGTAGTTGTAGAGAGAGATAAGGTCTCCCCTTGGCTTCCTTTCCTCCAGGCTAAGCAACCTCAGCTCCCTCAGCTGATACAGACCTACAGCTGATTTTTGTGATGCACAGACAGGCATGTCTTCTCTACCACTTTCCATACAGTCCTCCCCTCCTTATTCAGTCTTTCTTGATAAAAAAGTTACTCCAGAACTAATTTAGAGAGGAGTGTGGACCTGCTGCTTTAGTAAGGCAGTGGACCTAGTTACATTTAATGTGATGAATCTCAGTTTACCTGGAAGCAGAGACATACACTGAAGTGCCAATCTTCACTGCCCAAAATTCATCACTTCCAAGGTCATTCATCAGTAGAGGCAGAACCAATTGAGCACTTTCACTGCTTCTTCCGCCTTGTTACAAGAATCTGGGAACATGGGTCAGATGGATGTACCAGTGTCCTGCAAAATGCCACACAGGGCAGCTGCTTCAGTTCAGCCTCGCTGAAGCCTGTGCCCAAAACATGAGGTCATTTGTTTTTCTGAAGGCTCAGAGTGATGTTTTAGGGAGCTGGTAGCTACCTGCTGGAAAGTGCTCAAGTCATAACACAGTACAAACTTATTTCAGTGAGAACCTCAGTTGTCCACAGCATTACCTCCCAAATTCTTGTAGTCTGCCAAAGATGCGAGATGCTGTTAAGGCAGAGAATAAATGCAAAGCTGTTCCAGGCAAAGCCACAACAGATTAGAGTGAGTTATAAAAGTGTTTTCTAATGCAAATCCTTCATATTTTTAACCTTCCATTCTTGCAAATGCCTTCTTCATTTTGCCTCAAGCTTTCTGGAAAAAATAGGATCAGATCTGTGAAATTCAGACAGTTTTTGTTGGTTAGCCAGAAATGAAAAATGAGCCAAAATCAGGCATGAAATTGAAAACTGTTCTCTCAGTGATAAGGAACACTGTCAGAGGCCTTAGATGAAATACTTGACCTAGCAGCCTTTCCATCTCTAATGTCTTTGATTAAAGTGATCATTAACAATTTTTTAATTATGCATAATATTTCTGGTTATCTGGATTTCTTGCTTTGTCCCCATCAAGTTCTTGCAGATCAATTTCATCTTTTCTTAGGTAATTGCTAGTTTTTAATATAAAAGATTAAAGATATAATTACCTTCATTGCATGTCTGTAGAGCACCAGCCTCCAAATTTGCCTTCAATCCACATGAAACTAACTTTAAGATTTTATAATATCTTCAGCTTCACCTCCGCCAATTATTTAATTCAACAACAACAACATAGCATTTGAAAAGGAACATTAATATAAGTAATAAATTATTGGCAAATGCAGAGGATGAGAGAAATGATCATGTTAGGTTTTTCTAACCGCAATAGTCGGAAAGGATTTGAGGTGTACAGCTCATTAATATCCTTTATACAGTTATTGGTCAGGGAAGACAAAGGCTGAACCACTGTGTCTCTCAAGATGAGGAAAACAGCATGATGCAGACATCCCCAAGCCAACAACAGTCTGAGCCCCTTGGCTAACACGCAATGGCCACTGATATTCAAGATTATTATTCTTCCTACAGAGTGCAAGCCTCAAGCCAAAGCTGCCCTGCCTCTGTAACAAGAGTTTCTCCAGGTTTCTGTGGTGTGCTCTCTTCTAAAGTTGTGAGGACAGATTGGACAGAGAATGGGAAGGAAGGACAACTAACTGAGGCCAAGCATTAAGGAGCAGTCTTTCCTAAAGAACAGAAAAAATTAACAGCACTCTTTTTAATAAACTAATAAATGTATAAAATTCATGAATTAACATGCAGTGTGGGAAAGTTTGCTGTACCAAATTGATAAATATCCGTGGACTTAAACTCTTGCATTAATGCCACCCTTTGTCAGCCTTTGCATTTGCCTAGAAAAGGTAACGGGATTTTGTCTGACCCACCTATTCAAATAAACTCAGTTTTAGATACGTTTCAGTACTCAATTCTCTATAGTTCTCAAAATCCCCACATGGCATGGATGCCATGTGCTATGCTTGTTTTACCTAGAACAGCTGGTGCCTGCTTTGTGGGGATATTCTCTCTAAGCTGGATGCTAACACTGAGCCACATTGCTCTCACAATTAAGTATCAGATACATGTCATCAGCCTGCTGCCTAACATTCTTTGCTCAGCTTTGGCAATTCCTTTCAGGGCAGTCATATTCATTGATGGATACAGTGATGCCTTAAATGGATGTTTCTCAGAAATCTCTTTGCTCTGATCTCACTCTTTAGAAAACAACACTATCTGTCCCAATTTCATCAGCAGATAAACAGGTCATCTTCCCAAGATTTTCACATGTTGACAAATAGGTATATGCCTTCAGTGGGGATGCTGAGATGATGTATATCCAATTTTTACTTCACTTCACTTCACTGGCCAGAACCACTTCAGTTTTGTCCAGCTATTTTTCATCAAAATCTTGCATAACCATTTACACCCTGTCATTTTGCAGATGTGAAGACATTGGTTTTAGCAAAATGCCTTTTCCGTTCTCCTGGCAGCTACAACACAACATTGTTTTGTCCTGGATCATAAACAATCACCATATTTTATCCTATGGTCTTCTAATTTGATCTGAAATTTAGTTCATGCTTCGAGCAATATTGTGAAAATACTAAACACAACAATGAAGGGTGAGATTTCCATTTCATGGTATTGCTCCCCTTTGAAAACTGCCACTGTACGTGCAGTGGAAAAGGACTTGTGCTCAGGTCACCTTAAGACACATTGTTAGTAAGGAAATAAGTGACATGAAATTTAATAAAATGATTTGAAAATGTTTCTGGGTAAATTTTGTTTTTTTCCAATTTCACCATGTCAGGAAATTTCATCATGTCAGGAATTTCAAAATAACTTTCTAAGGAAGGATCTCCTAGCTCCTCTCTCTCTTCACACAGTAAAACTTGACATTGTACTGTTCTACCAATACATTAGATAAAATTTGCAGAAGAAAAGGATAAATCTTCCCAGAAAAATCTGTATTTTGAAAGTCTATTTGGAGAGTGTTGTTGCCTTATACAGCAGATGTGAAAGTGAGAAAGATTTTGTCTGATGAGGATTCCTCTCCCTCATCTTTTTGCAAGTGTTAGGCCTATGCTAAACAGAATGCACTAAGAATCTTCAGCTAAAGAAACACTTCTTATGGTTGAAGGTCCTAAGTGCTTCAAGACTGAAATCTTAGAACTTTGGGGAATACCTCATTAACTTAATACATCAGTATTTTCTGCTTGACCTGCAAGTTTTTGTACTTTCTTGGTTTGGGTTGGGTTTTTATTTTGTTTTCCCTTTTTCTGTTGCTAATATTGATGACAAACGTCACTGATAAGGAGAATGGATGATATCATAACAAAAACTAGAAATCCTGCTAGAATGCTATAGCAAGGACTCCTTAAAAGTACTTTGTCAGGCTACAATTGTCTATATACCTTTCTTTTAAACTGATATTTAAAAGTACTAAATAATTCCATCCACTCCATCATGAAGCAGGAATTGAATATGAGAGAGCAGATGAAAATGAGAAACTATCTTGCCACTCTTGAGTTAACCTCTCATAGAAATGGATGGGTGCATTCTCATGTTCAGCAAAGAGAAAGGTAATGGACAAGGGAAAACCATTTTTTTTCATTGTGGCATCAAAGCCTAAGTTTCTAGTAAAAGAATAATAAAAGTAGAGATACGTAAGGGAGAAAATGGTAATCTCCCAGCATACTCAATATGTTTCTGAAATAACAGCCTCCCTACAAGCTGCTCTGCACTGGCACCGTTCTGCTCACAAATAGCTTGGAAGACACTATTTTCAGAAGTCTAACATGGTGGAGACAAAGTTCATGGTTTCCATTGTCCTGGCCCACACAATTCTAGATGAAGTAAATTAATGGAAGAGGATATTTTTCTCCTATCTTCGTGTAAAAAAAACAAAAAACAAAAAACAAAAACAAAACAAAACCAGAATAACATTGCTATCAGTAGCCTACTTTATAAGGCATCCCTGAAATCCATGATCTGTTTTTTTCAATAGTTTATTTGGACCAGAGCCACATCAGTTATCTGTATTTAAACCTTTTTTGGGTTATTTGCCACTGAATCAAACACATTAGTCAACATAGCTGATCAACACTGATTTCAGATGGTAATGTCTTTCTGAAAGTGTCAGTTATAGAGTCATAGATATGGTGCAAGAGCCCAGCTTAACGCTACTTCAATAAATGTGCAAGCCAAAATGTGTATTTTAGTCTCATCACAATCATTTAGTCACTGAGTGGCCTTGACAACTGATTATCTGCCTTTTTTGTGGTGTCTGTCCTTGAAGAAAATAGCAAACAACCAAACTTCAAAGAAAAAAGCTCAGCTCTATAAAAAAAAAGGAAAAAAATAAGCCAATTATTAAATGCTACTGTGCTCTACTGAGGTGTTGCTAAGTGTCCTTCTCAATCTGTTCTGAAACACACTAATTGCATTTATCTCCACAATCTACCAGGTATTTGCTTAGTGATATTCCATTTTTATTACCATTTACAACTGTAACCTGTGGAAATGTTACTAAGAACAGACCCAATTCCTCATTGTTAGTAGCAAAGAAAAGGCAGATTACTTTTCAAGGTTTTATTTATGCTATTTTGGGATTTACTGGTACTTTAAATGCATATCTGCATTTAACAATCCAATTTCTACACGCATACAGCTGTGCAGTAGAAGAGGGAAGCTATGGCACTGCATCAGCTGGTTTCTTAAGAAGCAAAAATATCCAGGGACTTCAAATGGGAAAGAAATCTATAAATGACAGCCATGAGAGACAGCTAGAGCAATAGCTCCCTGCCTCCCTCATTTCAGCAGCACTGGAACAGCTGAGATTGAACAGCCTTTGGGTGAGCCTGCACTTTAAGACTATCAGGAAAAAAACCCTCAGAAACTAAAAGCACTCAACACTAAAAGAAATTCAGGGACTACTAGGCTATTTCAGAGTGGCACACACTACTCTGCTCAGTTTAATGGAGCCCTCCTGTACCAAAAGACAGGCTGGAGATCTGCCAAGTGAGGCTCAAAGAAGACAAAACTATTATTACGAAAGAAAGCAAGAAAAGCATTATCATAAAAGAGATTCAGATTTTACATGTACATAGCTTACTACTCACATATTGCAAGTAGATTCCATAAATTATCTTATGTAGGAAACAATTCAAGTCAGTAGGATATTTTCTCACCTTTTCAGATTAAAAGTTTTATACATTAGAAATGTATAATGTCAGATAATTCAGCACTTCTATTTCCTTTCTTAGCCATTCTTCTCTTGATGCTCTCTTCTTCAGGCACATGTAGCCTAGTGTGGGCTTTGTCTGCAAGGATATATCACATGTGAACTGGTCAAATCTGTTATGGAAAAGACAATTCTCCACAAAAGAGCAGAAGCACCAAGACAAGGAAACCTCTCAAAATTTAACAATTTCTTTCCATGAACCCATGAAAGCATAATTCAAACAGAGAATGAATCCAAATTTAAATTAGTAAAGACACCATATATGGAGCCTCATTGACAGTGGGTATTGGAGAAATGTAGATGTCTACAATAAGTGTTTAAAAGTATTTCTGAATCAAGGAGATGTCTGGGACTGGGCTTAAAAGTAAGTGAAATTGCTGTCTTTTCAAAAATAGGGAAAAAAACACCAAGAGTAGGCAGCTGTCAAACCTAAACTGCATTAGAAGAAGTGCTGTTTACATCTGATTAATAAACACTTGAGTTCACTGAAGGAACTGGCTGCAGCCTATTGCTCTTCATCAGTTGTTCGCCATTTACACATGGGTTTGATTGAAGCATTCCTAATTTCCTGTAATTTTGGAAAAGCTTGTTTTGCAAAGGATCATCAGCTTGATGGGAGGACAGGATGCATTATTTATTTTCCTTCTTACCCTATCACTGTGGTCTCAGATCACCTACATAAACATCTGAGAAGTTAATCTCTAGGCTTCCCTGTATCCAAATCTTCCAACCATTGAGCTGTCAGCTGTACTCTATCCCAAAAACACCAGGATAATTTCTATCCCTTTTACATCCATATCATCCCAAAAATGCCTCCCTACTTTTGTCACAGTATTCTCCATGTTTTCATAATCCCTGTCCTATTTCAGTAACAATTTCATACTTCCTGACCTGCCTTCCTTGTTAGAGCAGCCGTGATGCTGCCTTGACCCTGCCTGGCTTCTTTTTCCAGTCTCCCCAGGTGATTGACATAAGTCCATAATCTTTTCCTTGGAAATCAACACAATGGCTTAATTCCTGTGGCATCACATACAAAATTATTGCTTGGAAGACTCCACAGAATTTATGTTACCTACTGACATCCCCATGTAGAGACCCTTAAATTGCTTATTGCTTTCATACACTCTTCGGACCTTTCTTCCACAAACCATGTGCTGACAAAGGTGTGCTTGAAATGAGACCCCAGTTCTATGACCAAGTCTACTTCTTCTGTCCAGGTCTCATCATAGAACCCATTCCTTTCCACTGTGCCACTATTCCTTCAACTCCATTTCTTCACTGTGTCACATTTATCTCATTAGATACTTAGTAGGTAAATTAATTTTTAAAAAAGAATGTAAAATATTAGTAGAAGAATCAGACTAGAACATCAGTAAAATTTCTCAAAAAGTCCTGTAGAAGTAGAAGACTGGTAAGTCATTGGTCCACAAAGGTGATTGATAATCTCTTCAGCACAACGGTTTGTTCTTTTATATAACTATACTATAGTAGTAGTATATATATTATATATACTATATATATATTTATTACTTTATAGTATATCTATTTCTATATTCTATATTCTACATTCTATGTTGTGTATATAATTTTTATATTATATCTTATTATATAGTATATATTTATTATTTTGTACCAAAAGAGCCCGAGTCGCACTATAAATGTAAATCAACAGCATTGTAATCCAGAAATTATAGATATCAAAGGAAGCAAAACATGAAGCCCAAGTAATGGCTTGAGATTCAGGAGCTTTCAAATTAATTCAGGTTCCACCTGAATGTAAAACCATCAATGTGCCCAGATAAGTGATTTATGTTTGTGTGGCTCTCTGTGGTAGAACAACACTGAGTTTCCCTAGCATCACTGTTCTGCCATCTCTACCATTAGAACTGTAAACTACTCGGGGCAGAGCCCCAAAGCAGCAGCCCTTTGCTGCTCTTTTCTTTGCAGCAAAGAAACTCCAAATTCTTCTAGGCTCCTGGGCTTTAACATATTATAACTATTTCATTAAGAGTTTACTAGTAATATATCAGTTATTGGTAATGCTCAGAAATGCTTTTCTTTCTTTTTTTTCTCTTTCTCACAGACATAGGCACACACACCCCATTCACACAGGCTTTCTTTGGCTGCTATCACCACCACACATTGACCTTTGAAATATGGAAATAAAAGTGCTCAGAAATAAAACTGGCAGCAACAGCAGCCCAACTGTCGTCATTTAAAATCTGAAACAAGTGGGGCCATAGTTTGCAAGCAGTCTTCATAATTACTTGAAGCAGTTGTCACTCTGGCTCTAGTTTGTTCATTACACCCCAAACAAACAGCTGATATTTGTTAAAACACATAAGCCACTCTGTTGAGGCAGGGTTCTTTATTGTGAGGAACCCTGCAGCTGCAAGTCACACGGAGTTCATAGTATTTCCTGATTTCCTTTGCTTTATTTGCTTCCCTGCATTCCCTTTACAGCAATGGTTTTTTAATCAGAGAGAGAGAGTTAAAAAACCAAACACAATAAGGTAAACATTAGCTGACATAAAGCTTGATAGGCTTAAGGTTTATGACCCAAATCTGGTTCCCATTAAACAAATACTTTTGCTGTCGTAAAGAATGCTTAGCAATAAGAAAGTAATGGATGGAATTTGAGACTTTTGCTCTCCAATGAAGCAACTGCCACTTAGAGTTCAGCACCCTACCTCTGCAGTTACCTGAAAGGGAAGCAAATGGATGGCATCCATCTGCGCAGAATTGGGTGATTTTGGGGAATTCCCTTTCTTTGCTGCTTTGCATCCTGAAAATGGAGGCTGAGGCTACTGTTCTGAAATAGTTTACGCTCAACTGGCTGATAGTTGTGATCTTCTCTGATGAGCTACTGGGTGAAAGATTCCCTTTCAGTCTTCAGTTGGCAGGTCTCCATGGCTGCTGGTGGAGATGAAGGAATGGAGAAGGTGTGCAGAAAGCAGAATTGGTTTCCTCTGTGCTGTATGAGGGAATAAATCCTGTCTGATAAGTTTTTTTTTTGAGCTTACTTTGGCAACATGAGCTTGAAAAAATAAAAAAAATAAAAGTGCTCCAGTAGGCCAAAGAAGCTGACACAGTTTTGTACAAGACTAAACTTAAAATAAGATCTAGATGTTGTGTGAACAGAGATCTCAGCCTGGTCATCTTCACAGCAACAGTCACTGGAGGAAATAATAAAATTGCTCTTAAAGCAGAGAAGAAAAAACAAAACAATTAAAGATTTTAAATGTCGCATATTTTATTTTGATAGCATCTCTTAATCCCTTTCTCTTTCTTCTTTCAGAGAATTTTTATATGCAAAACCCCTGTTTGGCAGTCTTTCAGATGATATGAAAGATGTTATTGGTTGTCCTTGTTGGAGGGGAAAAATAACTGAGATGTTGTTACTGCAACACTTTAAAATGTGCATAAGACAATCAAGGTAAGAAAAGACCAGTAAAGGGAAAAAATGTGATTTATTTCTGTCCTGTTTAGTTGTAGGTCCAAGTTCATTGGTGTGGAAGCACAAGTCCAGCACATTGTCTAGTTTATCTGTGCATCCGGCAAATAAGTAGCACTGCTGAGCTATTTGAGATAATGCTTTTATCTAGACAGACAAAAGATGCATTCCTAGACTGCTAATCAATCTTTCCATTAAACATGAGACAATGAGAAAGAAAGAAAGAATGTGGGAGGCAGTTCAGGTGGTCTTGCAGGTGGGGGTGGCAAAGTCATATATCTAAGAACTTCGAGAAGGCCAGAGAAGGAGATAAAGATTCATGCATTCTCCTCATAGGAAAGGGGTAAAAAAGTAAAGCTCAATGGAGTGAAACTGGGCAGGAGGTGGGGCACATTACATGAAGTTTTCCATTCAGTCACTTCCAGTCTTCTGGTAAAAATCTATAAATATGCAGTATGTGGAACAAGTTAGGTTTTCATTATTCACAATTTAGGCCTTTAATTTCTCACTATCTTTCCTACATAGTGGCATATATAGCTTGCTCTCGACAGGGCTTACTTTGTCTTTCTGCTCTTCTTTGAGTCTGACTTTTCTACTTTGCATATAAGGGGTCAAGTCAGACCTCTGCTATTTTGACAAGCTCTGGAAAAACCAAGGGTCTGGAAATAAAAAGGAAATGAACAATCCGTAATCTCAGCCTAGAGTATTTGCCACAAATACACTACAGTATTTGCTAAGTGGAGATATATCTACAATACATCCTTAAGAAGGGGCTAGGAGAACTTCCCAGGTTCTGCTCTGATGGGAGTTCTGGCCACTCCCTTACTCCACACTGAGATAAATGCCAAGGTGTGAAATCCTATCCTTCCATGCTTGCACTTTCAGGCAAAATAAAAGGAGAATCATACGCAAGAAGGGGAATTTTAAAGTGTACAACCAATTCTCAGTCTACAGTGTTAGGGACAGGACTGCAGGGAGTATCTGTGCCTTCCTGCTCTGCAGGCTGGACACAATCACTGTGACCTTGTTTCTGACAGCACCAAGCCAGTGCTGCAGTGGGTTATCTGCCAGTACAGTTGGAGACAAATTGCTTCTGTCCTGATGGCAGTTTTCTGTAATTCTGCTCAACCAAAAGAGGTTTTTTTCCATTTCTACATAAGTTAAACCATTCCCAACACTAAGAAAAGTTCAAGGATGCAGAAATAGTAATAACATGATGGGTTAAACTTGCAAAACTATTTTATTTGTTTCATGATTCCATCCCAAGTATCAGTGAATTGTTTGTGGGAAGGGTGAGGTAGAAACATGATGCTCCAGTAGATAACCCAAGCTGAGTAATTTATTACAAGGCATGAAGCTTCCATCCTGTGCTTCCTGGTTTTCTTATATGCATAAACAAAGCAAGTTTCACTGGAGCTTTGGCAAGCCTGGCAAATCTTTCCAACAGAAGATTTTCAAATTATTTTCCTTAGCAGCTCTGCCAGTAAGTGCACCCACTGAAAAGATAGCAGAATGTTTGCAAAGAAAGGGTGACAGCATAGTAGCAGTCTCCTAATATCCTTCTCCAGACATGCTCTTCAGTGACCAGAAAACTTTTTATGCTGGGAAATTTTAAAAGCAGGGGATACAGCTGACAAAGATCAAGGGGAACATGGCAGTGTAAAGAGCTGCCAGAAGAAAGAGGTACTGGGCATAGAACTGATGACCAAGCTGAATCTTCTATAGAAAGTTTAAGATTTATTGATTGAAAGACTGAGGCAGTACTATAATGATATAGAAATACACATTAACAATAGTGTTAAACATTATAAAAGGCTCTATACCTCAACTGGGAAGCAATGTTTCTAGAAAAAATTGTCAAATTTCTTTCCTTTCAGTAGGTGTTTCCTTTGTCTCACTAATTAAACTGACTGCTCATACTGTGACAAACACCTTAAAGCTGTTGCTACTTCTAGGTGGACTGAGGGCAGTCAAAAGCCAAAGTAAAAAGCATCTTAATAAAACAATAGTGTGTATTGAGCTCTTATCTGGTTTACACTTGCATGAAATACATTTTAAGAGGCAAAATTTCAAAAGCAACAGGGACTTTTTGTTGTTGTTGTTCCCCCATTTTCTCATTTTCCCTCTGTTTTTTGAATATATTGTATTATTTAAATATCATACGAGATAGACAGTGTTGTCCCTCAATTTAAATCCTCGTACAAGAGCATTAGAAAAAGTGACAAGACTATCATTCAAGTGAAAGGGTCACACTAGTGGCTTGTTACTCCATTTTCATGACAAAGATTGCATATGACATTTAATACCCAATATCTTTCAAGAAATATAGTGAAGTGCTCCACTGTTTTGACCTTTTCTTGGGTCTTTATTTCTGCTTGGCTCATCCATTCCTCTCTTTCTCAGGCATTATGGCCCTACCAATCAAGGAAATAAAGATTACAGCCCACTCTGAAACAATGCGTGTTTAAAGCAGGAACCATTAGGCCCCACATCTTCTGCAGCTTAAAGTTGTTATAAATAGGTCACTGGAAAATGTTTCCTTTTAATTCTTCTTCTCCAGCTGATTGCCAGAAGTTGTTAAATTATATAAATAATAAAGTCTTCAAGATTGGCAGATATACTGTGTCCACAGCACCTAACAACATCCCTAGGCAACAGGTTTGCATGAGGAATGGATTTGGCACGACTAAACCAAGAGCACTCACTGAGGGGCAGCAGCTTTTGTTCATTTCCTGATCAACCTTTGTGCTACAGCAGATTTCTTTCTCTTTTGTTCTCACTCCTTTTCTGCCCTCTCTGTGTATATTTTGGGGGGAGGATAGGCAAAATTGAAACACTTTGAAAATATCCACCTGTAAAAAGTATTGATTAGTAACACCTAGTTCTTTGGGGGCAGTTTTCAACTGGACATCTCAAAGCACTTTCCAGAACTGGCAAGGGGTATTTTAAGGAATTTCCTGTGTTTGATCCAGCATCCACAGTGGAGCCAGGAATGGAATACAATGTTCCCCATTTCACATGCTGAGTGCGCCTCTCTAGGAACCAAAACCATTACTGAAATTGCACTGATAAAAACATGCATTTGGGTTTCTAGGAAGGTAACAGGAAACAATGAGGAACACCACAGAGGACCACCTGTTTCTCCTTTATTCACTGTTGCTGTATTTCCTCACAAAAGAAACAGTGAGTTGTAAACTGCAATTCACAGCAATGACAAATAGATCAAGGGGTTTATGGTCACTAGTGGCTGGCATCAGCTCTGAATTGTGCTCTGTGGTGATCAAATTCTTAGCCATGACACTGAAGATATAGTGAAGTACCACTGAAGTTGCCAGCAGTCAGTGCTCTGTTCAAGCAGCTCAGCAAACAAATAGGATTACATTCATGTGGAGGAGAGAAGGAGCATAAAGATAGGAAATGGACAAATAAGAACTCCAGGGAAGGGATTTTCAAAAATGCACAGACAGATATAAAGAGAGGCTGACTGCAAAAGATCAATCTGAAATAGGGGGAAAAAAGAAACCCCAGTTTTTTTCATCATTGCCTACACAGAGTCAGCAGCATGTACATGCCATGGATACAAACCTTGCACTGAGGGCTGTATTTGGTCTTAAGTGTAGTCATCTATTACATGTTGGACTCAGCACCTTGAGAGGTTTAAGGAAGCACAGGAAGCTGTATGAGCAGACTGCAATGTTGCATGAGAACCAACCATAGTTACAGCGAGAGCAGGACCAAGAGAATGAAGGGGGAGCTCTCTTCTGCTCTCCCTGGGTTGCTCAGTCTTTGCTAGTGTGGTAGCATGAGAGTCATTGGCCCTTCCAGAAAATTCCAATACTGTTTATTGTGTCTGCTTTCCACCTGAGTTAGGGTGAAGATTCTCTAAGTATTATTTTTAAAACTTGAACTTTACTAGAAATCTTATTCTTCAAAACCAATCAGTTTATGGAAACTTGTTCACTTGGATTAAATTTTCAGCAGGAAATATTTTTGGAGTTCAGATTGTTGAGGGTTCAAGAGTTTCAAGAGTTCAACAGACAAAATACTCTGCTTAGGGCATTCAGCTGAGATTCTGGAGGTTTTAGCGCAAGCATATTAGCCCTGTTCCAACAATAGAATGTTTAACTTAAATTATGGGGTACAGGCTAATCGTTGCTGATGCACTGTCCTCCCCTTAGCTTTCGCCACTAAAAAATACCAACAGCCAAAGCCCAAAAAATCCAAACCAAAATAATTATTCAAAATATTATATGCCTTATTCTCCATTGGTTTCAGTGCTAATGCATGGCTGGTTTTGCTGCTGGATTCCCATGGCCATTAAGGGAACATTTTTGTGCACATTTTATGGACAAAACAAATGTTCTTGTTGCTTGCTCACTTCTCAAGTTGATGGCCAATATCATCTGAAGTTCTAAAAATCATCACAGCCTTCAACACTTAGTATTTTCTATCTTCTCTCTTTCTGCTTTACATCCAAGAGCTATCTTTTTATTAACATATTGCTTACTGTTCCCCAGGTAATAATACCTTAATCCCTTCAAAACTAAAAAAATTAATCAGAAGAGATGTTAAAACTTTTCTTGACCCAAAAAAACAGCTTGTCCTTTTCTTTTTCCATTAAAATACTGTTCAAGGGATGATTTAACTTTGTTTCCTGAGGAGTATTCATTTTTTCATTGTTGCTTTTATATTTTGTGTTTCTGTTTGGTTGAGTTGTTTGCTGTAGGTGGTTTTCAGACCATTTTTTTCAGAGTGGGTAAACAAAGTAATCGATGTTGTGAGTGACAATCTTGTCATGAAAAGTTTATCTCCAAAGAAGATTTATGTGTCCTTCACTAGATAGCAGGCTTAGTCTAACAGTGAGATGCAAGCTTAACCAAACTTTAGTTAAAAATTCAGGTAACTCTCGTGGGAATTCATTCAGTAACTGGATCCCCTCAGCCAAGTGTGCTGGCTACCTGCTCTCCCATATTTCTCTATGTGCTTTTTGAACCCCAGCTGTAGTATCCTCAGGTATCCCAGCATTCACCTACCAGCAAAGTTCAAGTTCATGATTCAACTTTTTTTAGGCCTCATTCTCCCTGCATCTGGAGTGCCAGAGAGATGATCCTGGAGAAGGGTCCTGGGCAGGGCAAAGGCTTGGCAGAGCAGCAGCATGCCTCCCCACCCCTGGAGCAAGGACAGGGGCAGCCTTTCCCAAAACGCCACACAGGAATAGATGCTGAACTCTTCCCTGCAACTCCAACAGCCAAGGATAAAAGCTGTCTGGGCTCTAAGGTGATGGCCTCTGTAAAGCGCAGACCCTTGCAGCATATTTTCTTTTTCTTAGTTTGGATTTTTTAGGGTTTGTGTTGCATTTTTTTTAACTACAACATAATTTATGTGAAACACTCTGGGACTTGCAGCACTCAGCCTGCAGGCTCATGCCTGAGAACGCACCTAAGCATAAATTATAGCACAATAATTCAAGCCCTGTCTGGTCTTATTGCTTAATAAAATTAACTTTGTTATATGAACCAAAATGTCTTGAAATGAAATCGCACTTTTCCAAGAGTTCAACCAAAAGAAAATAACCCAAACCACTCAAAAATAAAAGTTTTTACAAATGAGGTAAATATAACTCTCTTTCATCTCAAGACTTTCTTTTCCCTTTTTCTAAGCAGCCAGCAACCTAGTTGCTTTTGTTTTGCAAGTAATGTGAGAAGCCTTTTAATACATACTCTGGTTTCATCATTCAGAAGCAAAGCAAAACCAGAGAGTTGCATGTGTTCCTGGATTTTACCTTTAATGAAAAATACCTTTTCTACAGGTATTTTGTAACACCAGCAGTAAAAGGAATAGTACAGTGTTCTGTAGAAAATACCTAGGAGACAGGAACTTCTCTGCCATCCTCTTTTTAAAAAGTTCCCAAAATTAAAGTGGTACAGGAGTTTCTCAGTGCTGTCTTGGTGACAAACCAGGGGGTCACTGCTCCACTTAAATTAAAATATGTAAAAATACACACCAGCACATAAGGAAACTCTGAGACTGTGCTGACAAGGAGTGCAAGCAAGACTGGCTGAAGAAGCACAGCCATGAAATATCAGTTAGATTGACAGGAAGGGTTGAGAATTAAAGGTAGTAAAGCACTTGTGACAGGCAGCTTATTTGCTCTTTATGTCTGCAGGAATGTGGAAAATCTGGCCTTTTACTAGAGAAGTCAGCCTCTGACAGGGTCCAAGTATACAGCCTTCTTCAGCTCAAGAAATTGTATTGCCTGCACAAAGACATCGATTAAGTAAATGGTTTCTCATATGTATAACTTGCAACTAAAGTTACAGAAATTCATTTCTATATCACTTCAATGGAAAACATGATTTTAATTCCTAGGCTAAAGCTCCAAACCCATGTTCATAATTTTGGGTATTTTTATTTCTTGACTGGGACAATCCTCTCTCTTGCTAGATAAACAGTGATTACAGTGCTCATACCAATTCATGCCAAGACAGGAAGATTGTTTAAAACAATCTATGTCATGTTTAATACACGAAGCCTATGAGTGGTGCCATGGAGTTTATTTTTCAAATGCACAAAATCTGCTTACAATAAAAGTCTGAGTCTGAAAGCAGATATTTATTAAGGTAGCCCTAAGGAACCACAACATAGTAACTACTGAGAAACACAGCACAAAAAAATAAATAGATGTCCAGAAGTGCTACTGAGTGAAACAAACAAACAAAAAAAAACAACAAAAACAAGGGTGTCCTTTTGTCAACCTTCTTTATGCACAGGAATGAAAAAAGTGCATTTGAATCAGAATCAAAGACAGAGAAACTGCTGGGTCTGCTCTCTACATGCCTTTGAACCAGCCTAAGCATGCCTCAGTCTAGGTGGGAGACATGCACATACTAGCTTGAGGATTTCACAGTTATGAAAACTAAGGAGCCTTTAGTTTGCATGTTTTGTTTAGTTAAATGTAGCACCATACATAACTTGTGAAAAAGGGTTTTGAACAAATCTTCACATAGTTTTTAAAAGCAAGATAAAGATACACTGACTGGTTCATCTTTCCAGTCAAGAGACTAGGAAAGCAAACAACTTTCTTTTCGGTGCTACTTTTTAAATGGGATCTTTTCAATGTAAACTCTATAAGATGTTCCTGTGGGCTTGAAATAATTCCCTAGTGAACAACAACTATATCCACTAGGATGTCTTGGTCACCATTTTTGGGAGATGCCATGATACAATTATTAATATCCACCCTCAGGTCTGGAGACAGAGGAGCAACAGGGCAGTCAGGACAACTATGCAATACAAAATAGAAATAACACGCTAATACAAAACAGAAATAAAGACACAATTTCCACAATGGAGAAGAGTCCAATGTGACTAGCTTGGAAAAAATCAAAAAACCTTGAACAGAATGAAGAAAAGAATTAGGTCACTGAGTCTGAGCCAGGAAAAAATACATACAAGAGGAAATTAGAACAGCAGAAGTATTTCGTATTAGGTCATCCAAAGATTTAACGTGCATGGGCAGCATTATGTTCTGTCTTCTGGAAAGCTATTATGGGCAGGAAAGATTGTTAGGAATTTCTATGCCATCTCCACAATGTAACCAGTCCTACCCAACAAATTACATATGTGGCACTATACGTATGATATGAGATAGCCTTTAAGCCTGAAACCTGAATACTGAACTCACCCTAATGAGAAACAGCACAAAGCCTGCTTGTTAACCCTTTTAATACTGTATATTACACACAACCATCAAGACTGAAAATAAATACCCAACATTGTTATTCTCCTCACTGAACATGTGGAAATTTAATTATGTTAACATTTTAACACAATAAAATCTCTGCCTCAGATGCTGGAAAGAAGTTACTGCTGTTTCCAAAGGGGTTTTTTTGGTAGTTTCTATGTTTTGTTTTTTTTTTCAGAAGATGGATGCCTTATAGGACATGATAAGTAACAGCTTGTGGAAGCCTTTCCCTGGTGCATGAAGGGTATTAAATGACTGGAAACAATCTACACAGAATTACCAAAGGAAAATTGTGTTTGTTCAGCCTGATTGCCACCTGTGATGAAAGACTTGATAAGGAGAGAACAGTAAATTTACCTTGATTTCCATAAGGCTTTGGAAATATTCTTTCACACTGTCCTCAGCTGAGGAGATGTGAGGAGATGGATGGACACAAGGTTGGTGGGAAGAACTGCAGCACCGTTGTGCTTAAAGGGTTGTACTCAATGGTGCAAAGTACAGCTGGGGGCCAATTACAAGTGTGTTCTGTGATTCAGTTCTGGGGCAGTATATCTAGCAGCAACCTGAGTGATGTGAAGAAGGGCACCCTTAGCACCCTCATGGATGGCACCAAACTGGAGGAAGCTGCTGACATGCTTGAAGGCAGGGCCTGAAACCAGTCAGGAGAAATGAACCAGGCATATGAACCACATGCTGAAGAAAGGCAAGCACAAAGTCCACCTAAGATGGAATAACCTCATGCAGCAACAGAGGCCAGGACCTGTCTGGTTAGATGGCAGCTCCACAGAAAATATTCTGGAGGATCACGGTGGACAAGTTGAACATGAATGTGTGGATTATTATTGCAGCAGGAAGACAAGCAAGAAGTCAAAGCCAGTGGTTTTTTTTCATTTTACTTACCACTTATGAGCTCTTTTCTGGAATATTCTGTATGGTTTGGGACCCTTTCATACAAGGCAAACCAGAGAGAGTTCTCTGGAGGGCCAAAGAGAGAATAATGGCTCTAAAGCATAGAAGAGAGAAGTTAAAGGAACTGGAATTATTTAGCTGGAGAAAAAAGGCATAAAGAGGACTGTCCTTCACTGCCTAAAAGGGATCATAGAGGACAGTTCTCAGAGGTGCACAATATAAGGACAAAATGCAGTAAATGATCACACACTTCAGGAAGGGACATGTTGATAAGAGTAGTGGAGCACTGGATGACGGGCCCTGAGAATAGTGGGCTCTCCTTTCTTTGAGATCCAAAGTACTCACCTGTACAAGGCCCTGAGCAAACTGACCTGAGTTAGGAAGTTGGCCCTGCCCTGAGTGGAGAGATGGACTAGGGGATTATCTTCTGACCTAAATTTTTCTGTCATTCTATGATACAAAATACTACGTGCTTAAAAAGCCTAAAACCTGTATCACACACAAACTCAGCTTCACTACCCTGGTGTTTGGTTTATGCCCCAGCAGAAAAATTCTTCTCACAACCAGTATCTGGCAATTATGGGAATGCCCGTGCTTTTGGAAAAAGCAACACCTATGAAGTGGTTGTAGCACTTCAAAGGCACTTTGAATTCACAAATCTTATTTTGCAGGAAATATTCTAACCCCTGAGCAACTCACCTCAGTTCAAAAGAGAGCTGCTCTGTAATTCATTTTCTGAAGCCTCTGTTGAAATAAGCCAACATACAAGAAAAAAATGTAAGAATTGTACAGGCAAGAGAACAAGCAAGTAGGGACTAACTCCATGGTCAGTTGATTAAGGCACTGAAGTAAGCGAAAAAAGAATTGGTGACAATTAGAAAAGTGTGAGATGAGAAGGTGTCTGCTCCCCTGCACATTCAGGTGTTTTATATGTGAGAGTCATCAATTAAATAATCCAGGGAGAACAGAAAAACAGCTACGTCTTCTCTTCCAGCTGAGATAATTTTTGCATCTGCTCGCCAGTCAATAATAAGGGAAAGAAGTAGAAAGGAAGTGAGAACTTAGGCTGAAGATGCAGGAGAATTGAATTCTGTCCCTTTTTCAGCTGTAGGCTATTGATGTGATACAAGGTCTGTCCCTCAAATCAACATTTCCAGGCAGTGAGCCGTAACAGGAGTCCTTTGCTTTACACCCTGAGATCCAACACAGAGAGCACTGGTCCATTTCCAAGTGTAACTGGAGCCAGTGTGAGCTGTGTTGTGAATACAGGCTACAGCAATTTACTGCTCCCAGGACCACTCACTGACCAACTGCATGGAGTGCATCTGTCCATTCTCAGCTTCCAAAAGAGCATGGATTTCTCCACAGTTTCTGCTGGGACTAGTTCCTGGCCTAGCTTGATGCCTGTGCTCAGGAATTGCCAGGGGAATTGGTATGAGCCAAAACTATGTCAGGAACTGTTTTAAGAATTCAGAACAGGGTTTGAGTGATCACCAGAGCACAAGGCTTATGGCTACACATGGAAAAATAAGAAAAAAGTGAAATATTGAATAAAGGTTGTGATGCAATTGCTGTCCTCCTCAGTTAGTAAACATGCCTCTCCTCTGCTACCCTTCCAAATCAGGCTTTCAAATCTTCCCTCTTTCTTTTCTAAGCTGTTTAGTAGGTGTGTGAGATAAGACCTCTGTGTGTTAGTGATCAAAATCAGTATGATACCCCATTAATCCTCCTGCCTTTCTTTATCTGTTGCAGCATTTCAAACTTCTATTCCAAACTCTTTGTGCAAGGACTCACTTCATCTCACATTTTTCAGCATGATATCCAGTCAGGACCCAACCCAGGCTAGAACTGCTTTATAATGAAGATTGTCAAAAGTGAAAACTTTTTTTAACAACTGTGTGCATTTTTAAGACAAATATCTTACCTTAAATTATCCCATTCTTTACTTTACACTTGGTTTTGTTTCTCAGTTCATGAAGTCTGTCTTATATATATTTACTGCTGATTTAGATCATCAAATGGGAAAAAAATCTTGCAGTTCCCTAGTTCAGGGGATCTAGGACTAGATAGTGATTGAAGTATCTCTGAGATGTCTCTAATTTGTATCAGTTTAGTAACAATTCCTATGAAGCCAAAGGAGACGTCCAGAAACACCAGCTTCTCGGCATCAGACTAACAGACCTCAAACCTTTACGCTGCTTCCCAGTTTTCCCAGCATATATTCTTCTTGGAGCTGGCACAGGCCCTGGTACAATGGACTGCTTCATGCCTTTGTTATGGCTCCTTTGTGCTAACCTGCAGTGAGAAAACTGATAGGACACACATATGTTGAATAAAGGGCTATCATTTTTTTTCTCTGTAAAAGCCATATTTGACTGTAACTGTAGACCTGTCAAAACTCAGACACTGAGCATCCTTGCTTCAGCTCCACACTTTCACATACCAACTAGGAATCCTGAGAGACACAGCACACATGTCGCCAATGCTTTGTGCACCACAATGGAAGTGCATTCTTCCCTCAGTCAGAAATGCCCCATTCTGAAACAGGAATCTTGCATGTGGATGGTGTAATGGAAAACTCTTTTGTCATCAAAAAATGCCAAATTTTTGACAAAAGGAATTTTCAAAAAAAGGTTTGGGAAAAAGTCTCAACCATCCAGACTGCCAGCTGCTGTGAAACCAACAGAGGTGTAAGCTAAGTAGCTGGGGAGCCACCAATTCAGAAATGTGTCAGCCTCAGAAGTTGGGCATATCAGGGAGCCTTGAGAAGTAGAAGCCAGGCACCTTAGGAGACCTAACTGGCAGAAAGCATTGGCTTCTTTATTGTCAACTGGGGTTTTTTTTTAGTACAAAAGAACTTTTAGCATGTTTTTGACACATCTAATCCTAATAAACCCACCAGAGACACAACTAAGTCACCCTAACTGTGCCACATGTGAACATCAGTTGGAAGATGGTGGGAGAAGGGAAGGTTGAGGAAGCTGCTGTGTCCCAAGGAAAGCAAAATATTGCCAGTAGATCATAAGTGCTCTTTGCTATTTACAGTATTGGAGAGAAATCACTTCTCAGTAGCAGATTTTTTTCCCCAGAGACAGTACCGCAGAGTAGGATGACCTACCTGTTTCCATTTGGCAGCAAAGGCTAGGTACAACTGCACTCATATGGGAGACAGCCTTGCTGCAGTTTAGGGTATTCATAGCTCAGGGCAGAGATGAATGAAGGGGTGCATAACAGCTGAGCATTTGTAACTCTGTTCCAGTTTATGAGCTTGTGAGTTTTTATGTCTATCTTTCCTTCACAGAAGTTCCCTTGCCAACCCAGCATGTTGATTCAGAACTGCTACAAGGACAAAGCACTCTTTACCCTATGAACAGTGTGTGCCTGAACAGTATGACTGCAGGAGGATATTTTTTTCTCAGACTGTACAGAAGCCAAACCAGTTTTGTTGGAATAGAAGAGTCCAAACTTTGCTGTTACTGCAAATTGGCAAGAAGACAGATTGTTCATGGTGGTGCTTCAGTGGGACAGGATACAAGTTTACCATGTATGACCACAACTTGAGCAAGTACTTTAAGGCTCAACCTCAAATTCCTTCCGTTTTGCTCTTCATCCTGCTTTCTCCTTTCTCCCTGGCCCCTGATTCTCTCCAGATGTCATCTTGTACCCCAAGAATCAGTCTTTATCTCAGACTGTCTCAGTTCTTTCTATGGTTGCAGCCTCAATGAATTCACATTATCCCCCATTTTAAGCCAAGAGAAGGCCTGAAGCTCAAAAATCAATAGGGAAGTGCAAGAAAACTAGCACAATCCAGACCTAGCCACAGGCAGCTCCTTTTATCTTCCTGAGATGAAATGTTATTTCTGTAGAGAGTGCCTTTTCATTTGGAATCCATCTTTTCAATGATGAAATAACACTTCTAAAAGCACTGCATCAGAGAGGATGGTTCTTTGGGGATACAGTGATAATAAGCAGCAAGTGACAGAGGATAATCTCAGCAAGCATTTAGTAAGGTGGAAGCGCAATACCTATTCAGCCTTTGATTGGGAAGAAAACTTCAAACTGGGATTAAGCTGAATTTCTAGCATCCATGACATCTCTGAAAAAGGCAACCAGCTGCTGGGCCAGAAAAGAGCTACCATCAGAAATCCAGAGACTCCAAAAGGCTCTGCACATTTTTCTTCGAGAAATACTAATCTTGGACAAAATATTAGTATGCGGTTAATTGTAGTTATTTTCCTCAGAGTTTGCAGTTTTCCATTTCCATCTCCAAAGCAAGAAGATATTTATTCCTTGAATCAATGAGATCTCTCTCTTGAACTTTCGTATTTCTGAAAGATCCCATGACAATAGTGAATCCACAGACTTAAATTCTTTGAATTCAAGTGGCTTTGCCCCAAAGTGTGCATAATCCTCCCGTTGTCATTAACATGATGAGTCGTAATAAGAACCTAAAATTTTGGAAAACCAAAATTCCACTTTTCCCCCTTTCTTAAATGAATAAAAGGAGTGCAGCTAAAAATAAAAGGAATTTCAAAATGTTTTACTGTAAATAAGCAATTCTGCCTCAGCTGCCATCAAGCATTATGCCTCATTTCAGAGTTGCAGCACACCTGGGTGACTTACATTTCCTTTTAATTTCCTTGCAATTCCTGGAAAATAATATGTCTCATTATATTCTGAAAAACAGTAGCATTTTTGTAAGATGCCCCAGAGTATCTAATCATCACAATACTTTCCTTTTTTTTTCACTAAAAGGAACAGACAGGCACAGAAGATATTTAGCTTTTAAAAGAACAGTTGGCATTCAAAATTTAAAGTGCTTCTATTATTTCAGCTAAGATGATTAATAGGAAACAACAGTTGCTTGGCATATTGCATTTAAAACTGTACTATTCTCAATTGTACACATTCTCAAACTGTGCACATTCTCAATTACTGTGAGACAAACAGTAGACAGGGAATATACCATTAAATACACTTCAGTCACGGAAAGAGCTGGTAAAATTAAGACAGGTTGTCGTATAAAGTTCAGATAATACTGGCATCATGGGGGCAGGTTGTGGGGTTGTGCTGTACATTATTATGTAAGAGAGGCCTTCAGCTTCAAATGCACAGCAAATGGAGTATATTTAAATGAGACACTGAAGGGAACTAGCTGCAGAAAATTAGTGCCAGGCGAGCCCATTCTAAACACAAAATGCCCCAATGTGCTGACTGAAAAACAATAAAGCTGGAAGTAGATATTCATTCATAGTGAATTCATGTTAAAATACATGGTGCACGTATGATCTCTACTCTCAGCCATCACATACAGGCATACATACACTCACATACACACACAGGGAGCCATGTAGCTCAAATGCATATGTAAAAACATGCCACTCACTTTTCCCTCACCATACGTGTTAACTAGGTCATCATAATGAAAGCACATGCACAAGAAAGCACATGAACAGCTGTGCATGCCAGATATCCAATAAGCATAGGAGTGTGGAGATAAAGCACTACTCTGCACCACCACAAAACCAAATGAAAAGGCAAAGAAATTACACTTAGGATTTCACAATTTATCATTTGATATTCCAGTCCCATAAAGTCATTTGTGTGTGTGTATGTGTGTGTGTGTATGGTTAGAGACATTTCTAGAGATCCCAGATCATATTATCCCCATAGATATAATATTTAATTTACTTTTACTAATCTATATTCCAATTTATAGTGACACTTCTTTAACAAGAAAAGTAAAAGTCACTGCTACCATAAGCAAAGTAACGGTGAAAAATATAGTTGCCTGTACATGAAACAAAATTTCTAACTGAAAAGTTTCTGTTGTTGTATTGCAAGTAAGATGAAAAATAATGCACTATCAGAGATATAAGAGCTATAATCAGAATCACTTAGTGTGGATGCTGATTGACAAGATATGGTTAAGAAAAGTTGTGCATCACATAGATTTGTAAGGATTTTAAGAACTGGAATTTCAGTCTAGAAAATGCAAATTTTTAATTGCAGCCATTTGTGACCATTTTATAACCTCAGATGTAATGTTATAACATTAGAACTGATGGAGAATCAATCACCATATTCAGAAATAGTTGAAGTTTCTTAGCTTGTTCGTGCTTGCTTATTAGTTGTGAGTACATCTTCCTAGTTACTCAGCATCCAAATATATTGGAAGTATACTACAGGAACACAAAGGGGATATGCTGTGACTTACTACCACAGTATTTAATGTGAGGAAATAGGCTCCGAGTTTGAAGATGATTTCAAGGATTTTTGTGGGTAGGATACATGTACTTGATGTTAAAGTTCAATGTCTTCCATTAATGAGACAGATTGTGTATTAAACACACACTTTGATGAAACTGTGAAGATAGTTTCAGGGTTTTTAACACACTATATTAAAAGATGTGAAAGTACAAATAAACTAATGCTCTAGAATTTAAAAATAGCAATTCAATATGAGGAGGTTTACCATTTTGGCATAGGACAGAAGGAGAGGGTGAGATAGCATTTAATGACAGAATTATTAGACAGATCTACAGTTAAGATACATAAATAATTCATCTCCACACCAGAAATGTCTTCCTGAAAATCTACTGCATGTCTTCCATCTGTGACGAACATGTTACACGTCATTATTTCAATGTTAATTGCAGTGGAGACCAGATAGAGGAGCTCAGAGTGCCTACTGTGCAAGGGAAAATTGTTTGTCCTATTCAAAATCATTAGCATTTGACATGGTAAAGGCTAAATACCATGAAGAAAAGTGAATAGCTTTCAGTCCTTAGTGCTGATAAACAAGTCTATTGTTTACTTTTGGAATTAAAGCTAACCCATTCCTGTTAAACCTAGATATGTGTCAACCCATTGCCATATATAAAGGAAGATGCTATGTCACTTAGAACAAGAGGAGAAAAAGACCAAAGAGCATTCAACCCTTTGGCCCTCAAAAGAAGTTCTTCACTGGATAGAAAAATTAGTAAGCCTGCGTAAGGAGCATTTCTGAGTATTGTTCATTTTTTTTTCTCGGAGACAAAGAACAGATTTGAAATTATTTATTACACTAGAGGTTTGTTTGGGATTGCTGAAAGCAAAATGGTAAATAACTGGTGGAGAGACAGGCCTCTTTTCATCTAGGTACAGACAAGGCCTGGAGAGCAGCTTTATGCTTGAGATCAGCATTGTAAGGACAACAGACCAGATCTGCAGGCTGGCTGAAATGAAAAACTGCAGTCTTTGGTTTGCCACATCCCAGGGCTACACATTTACATGTAACACAGCATTCACAGTGAATGGGAGTGGTGATCAGATGATACATCTGCATCTCTGAAGGAGGCACATTACTGTATTGCCTAAGAATTAAGCAAGAAAAGAAATAGTTTTATGATCTAGATCTATCTGCTGTAGTCCAGTTAAAAAATTGAGTGGACATGAAATTTGTATAGCCTTGTAGATAACTTTGGAAAGATACAGGACAGATTTGAGAGATATAAAGCTAAAGGAGCTCACCACTTGAAAATCAGGACCGCTGTTTTGCAAAACAATTCATTTTTAATCAACCCTTGGATATACCTGTGCCAGTGTCCCTGCCCCAGCTTCACCATGTTTAAAGGAGTCCTAGAGCCTTTCTCTGCCTTTTTCCCATCTGCTCCTGATTTATGCTCTAGAACACTCAGGTCAACACACATACACAGACATTTTCCTTTTTCAAATACTACTGAATAAAATCCAGTTCTTTCTGGTCACCCTAACAGACTATTAAATATCACTTCCCACTCCCCAAAACCTTTCCTTGTTTGTTATCTGTGTGGCACCCTAATCAGCTTCATCACATGATGCAAGTCTTTTGTTTATGACCACTTGTTGCTGGGGAAGCTGGTTAGGATGCTGCTCTGTATCCAGGTTGCCATCTCTTTGTACACATGGGCTGCCATGTGAGCTGGTGATCATCCCCCTTTGAATTTCTGTCCCCACTTAATATGTGATGCAGAGAAGGCAAATGATGCTCAGGGCTGAAAGGAGGGCTGCAGCTTGCAGCAGCTGCACACAATAGAGATCCTGATAGAAAATAGAAATGATAGAAAAACACCATCATCTCTTCATTGCTAAAGTACAACAATAGAGAGCAATTCAGTTTGGGGTACATTAACAGAATGTGAATAGCACTGTTACAGCAGTGTGATGCACACAGTTCTTGCCTCAGCTACATTATGAAAACATTGTCATGCTTATCAAGCCTCTGTGAGGTGTTAGCTAATTTTATCAGTGTAAAGGAACAACTAACTGATATCAGGAGAAATATTTCAAGCTTATTGTCCCCAGAAAAATATATTAGAGGAAGAAGGTTATTTTTTTGTGTATTCATTATGAATCTGAAGACAAAACCAACCAACCTAACTGGGTCCAGAACACAAAATCTGGATTTCAGAGAATTTGAAATTTTAAGTTCTAAAAATCTGGGAAATTCTGAATTCTGGACAAGTTTCTTTTCAGTTCTTAGATGTGGGGTTTTTACAGTAGCAGTAAAAAATTACTAGTTCTGTTGTTTATGTCTACAATTCATTCTGAGCTAGGATAGATGTTTTTAGACTACACTTGCTTCCTTCAGTTTCATATTATAGGGATTTTCCTGGATTACCACCAGCATGTGTATTCATAGGTGACTCCCACAAAGTCACTGCTGAACTTTAAATTACTTACTGTACTCAAGACTGCAATGGCAACCTCGTATTCCTGCCATTCCTGTCTTACCAGTAATTAAGAGGTCTTTCACTCAGCCCCATACACTAGCTCCTGTGTTATGACACTTATGTTCCGTTACCCCTTGAATACTTAATTTCAAATTCAAAAGGCCCCTTTAATACACGGTTTCTATCCCATAACATTACAGGAAATTTCTTTTCAACTTTTATTTTTCAGCTGGAGAGTATTTTCTATAGGATTGTTTGCATTTTTGTTTTCAGTTTGCACATAACAAGACATCATGACACATCTGCTCTTCATAGTTCTCAGCAAGTGTTTTAATGGAAATAAACACGATATCCTACAAGAAAAAGTCCTAGGAAAAGGATACAACAAAGGACAGCTGTGACCTGGATGGAAAACTTCTTGTGAGGGAACTCCTCTTGCAGTCTTAGGCCTTCCATACTGGTCTTTGGACTACTGCCCTCAACTGGGCCCCTATGCTTTGTCTCTTTGTTGCCTCAACTCTAATCCTAAAGGTAGACTGGGCATTAACTGAAGGATCTCCATCTGGCCAAGTGAACAAGAGGTCAGTGGAAAATTCTTTTCATTGCCTAAACCTTGTCTCTGCAGGCCCTTAACAGCCCAACCTCAACTGGATGATTTGGCTTTGCATCCCTGTTAACTCTGATGATAAATCTACCCCAAGGAGTGATCAGACTTCTCAGGGAAGTATGCCTTCAGTTCACAAACCGTCTCTTGGAAACCCCTTTGTAGTACTTCTTAACTGGATTAATAGGCTTTGTTATTCCCCTAACTCCAAAAATTCAAGTATGGCTACAAAGGGGAGGCCTAAGGAAATTATTTCTTTTTGCTTGTTTTGGCTGCAGCTGGGTTTGTCCGATGTTAGTTTTGCATATAGTTGATGTGGAGTTGCAAGAAGCTGCTAAAGGTAAGTCTGGGTATCACAAATAATTTTCCCCTTTTCATTTTGTCAATGGGATGAGTGACCTTGAGTAAAGGATTCGGTCACTTTCAAGGGTTACAGCTAATGCAAGATGTGAGACAAACCCTAAGGATCCAGTTTGAGCAGGTGTCCTGGGTTGACAGTGCCTCCTATCCCAATCGTGCAGCTTTATCTCTATGTACTGCACTGTTATGTCTGACAGCTGCCCTCCCCCCCCGCCCCTCGGTGGGGTGTTTTGCCACGGTGGGGCTACTGGCTCTTTGGCTTTTGTTGCTAGCTCGGCTTGGCTGCAGGCTTTGCTTTGCTTTGCTTTACTGCTAGCTTTGCTTTACTTTGCTGCTGGCTTTGTTTTTGTTTTTGCTTTTGTTTTCAGGCGTCGAGGACCCCCAGATATTCCCAGGTCAGGTCCGGCGCCTGAAAACAGAAGCTCTGCACCCTCCCCTCACAGCAACTGCTTGAGTATTTTTCTTTTCCCTTGTGTTGGGGAGTGTCTTTGTTTATTTGTCAATAAATAGGTTTTTTCCACTTCTCCTCCGAGGAATTCCTTCTCAAACCCAGAGCTGGGGTGGGAAAGGGGTGGTGGAGGTTTGTTTTCTGGGGGGCTCCTTCTGGAGACCTTCCCCTAATTTGTCCTAAACCAGGACAGCAGGGACCTACAAAAGAGATGCCTATGGAAAGTTTGGGCAGAGAAAGAGCCAGGGCTGGAGGTTTTTATGTAAAGCCCAGGTCTTGGCTGCAGTTAGCATTAGGATTGAGTTTAAGGGTTAGGGGAAAGACAAAGACTCAGGTCCAGTTGTGGTGAGTTCCAAAATAGGTTGCCAAGACGAGAGCTGAGCAACAAGACTTATTTCCAGGGTCAGTCCTGAAGATCTTGTGCTAGATCTCAGCCAACAGCAACTTTTAGCTTTTATAGTATATGTTTAAAAGTGTGTGTGAAGATTTAAAATATTAAAAAGTGACAAAAAGACTCAGTAGATCTTAACACAAATACATGAAATAAAGCATCAATCTTCAAGAGAAATATAAACCATGTAGCAACTGTCCTGTGTTTATAAAACAAAAGTTAGGTGTAGAACATTCTACTGGATTGAACTGGCCTGCATGGAGTGAAATGAGATGAAGCTGAGGAGCAGAAGATTTGGTGCTGTAGCTGTGATTGCAGGGAGGAAAGAGAGAGAAGGAAAGAGAGAAGGGCAGTGTGGAGGAGCAGAACCTGTTGCTTTAGGATGCACCAAATAATTTCAGCCACACTGTCTCTGATGGCATGTTAGGAGTGGCTTGTGCCAGTCCAAGAACATCCCCACACTCCTCTTGACTCTGGCTTCCCCTTCTCATGCCTCTGTCATTTCTGGGCCATTGCAGCCTCCTAACCCAACAAGAAGGGAGACTTGTTTTCTACAGGTTAGAGAGTCAGACAGTGCAAGGCCAGAGTAAAACCAGCATGTCGCATGGAAGAGGGGGGCATAGTGAGACCCAGGATGGAGGAGTATGATGACTGCAGGACACGCTGCTCAGCACAGCAGCATGTGAGACCAGGGGGCCTAATCCAGCAGACTGCCTGCTACTCTCTCCAGTCTGTCAGTTGGAGAAATCACTAAATACTGAGTCTTTTTGGAGCTCTCTAGCGGAGCTGAGCTCTTCTTGGGCTGCACAACAACTTCATAAGCCGCCACCTGATAAAACACCCCAGAGCCTCAGCCAGAAGTAGTTGAAACTGTGGATGGAAAGAAGATGGCTGTAAAATGTGATTTCCATCTCCTGGAAAGGTCATGTTTGAGGAAAAATGATCATCTGGGAAGGCACACAAAGCAAAAAAAAAAATGTCATGGAGAAAGAACTATGAAAATTATATCTGTTTTCAAATTAGAGCCTTTCACCTTGCTGAGAGGGGTATTTGCCTGGGTGCTTTTGCTTTTCTTGGCAACATCCTTTCAGACTAACTACAGGGATCTGTCTGTCATCTATTTTCCTGGAGGAAAATAAGGTTTGCTTTTTCCCCCAGAGGAAACTCCCGCTTTCACTTTTGCGGGGAGGACAGCTCCTGCGGATGAATTGCTGCTGCAGGGGCCATGCTGTCTCTGCCCTTAGGGGGGCCTGCTGTGGTGCACAGCTGTCCCTGGCCATACCCCAGCTGCTCTGCACCTGCTGCCCGGCCCTGGCTTCCTCACTGCAGGGAGAAGATTGTGTAGGAGAGGAGAATGGGGAGAAGAGGGGATGAGGAGAAGGAGAAGTATGAAAACATGCCTGCCTAAGTTTTAACCTGTTACAGAAGGTGACCACAGGGGTAGAAATCCATCTTGCATCCACCTATACAGACCTAGGCAAAACGTGTTAAGGACTTTGATGGTGAGACTCCCACATTAATAGACAGGGTGCCTCTTGACCTGCACTCTGCCTCTCTTCACAGCTCTCAGCACCTAATGATGTCAGCCTTGACCCCTTTCATCTGAAATGGTTACAAGGAGAAACGATATTTGGACACTATTTATATTTCTTGTAAACTACCTCAGCAACTGACAATAGTGTCCATAGGGTGTGACCAATGAACCCACAAATAAATACTCCCTTGGTACAAATGTTAAAAAACTCTGGGTTATGGCACTTTAGAGGCAACCTTATTGAATACAAAAAATGTTAAAGGTGACTTAAAAAGCTTGCAGTTCTGGAACACCTGAGCTTGTAGTTATTTGTCACGTAAACTATGAACAGGGACAAGTGAACTGAAAGTCCCTCTGTTTCCTTTTCCATTTTATATAGCTTTTTCCACCAGAAGAATACACTTCAGACTCTTAATCACTTCTGCAATATCACAGTGTCAGTTTTATTTAGCAAAGTGACACATACGTCAGCAACAAGACTTTGTGGACATATTTACATTTTATTTTTCTGCTTAGCTAGGTGGGTTTTTTAATCCCAAGGGTTCCTTGATGGATGAAGATATTTTTATTTGGAGATTAGTACTGATTGTTTGGATATAAACCAACTAGCTCTGCTGGAATGCATTTTTAAACTTCTCTCTTTTTATAGAAGGTAATTTTTTTGTTTGTTAACAGCTCATGCATTGTACTGATTATGCTGTGCCCTGAATCCTGTAGACAAAGACCACACTGCTATGCAACTGAAGAACTGTATCATAATACGTACATGCAAGGGATTGATTACAGCTTCAGAGGAAGTGATTGTTTTGACATTTCCTAGGTTCTCATTTCTTCTGTTTGCAATCTTGAATAAAATGCCTGTTAACAGAGTTCGCTAAATACAATTTCTTAAATTTTTCTTTTCTGATCAATTAAAAGGAGGAATAAACTGTACCGTATGCAATAATCTCCTCTTCCCAATGTATACAGACATCAGAGATACACTCATATTCTTCGACCCTGAAAACAGAGTCCTCCATCACTTCATCTGTAGGACTAACAGTGTCACTTGGTATCCTGGCCTCAGGGTGAACTCTGCCTTTCCCTTCCTTCTGTGCACATCCTTGAGAGATGACAGGCTGAGCTTCCTTCACATCTTTAACCGTGGCAACCAGCATTTTTGACTGGGTCTCTGGGTGAATATATTACAACCTCTGATGAAATCTTCCCCTTTTTTCTTCCTGACTGATGTGGCAGGACCAGCTGGGTTTGCCACACATCAGAAATTTTCCTTTTGCCGTCCCAGCCTGCAGCAGACTAGCACATGGAGAAAATATGGGAATTGGAGCCACTCCTCTGCCACACCAAAAACTCCCCAGACTCACACACTCTCCTCCCTGGCCTCCAGATGCACCAGTGACTTGCTGGGACCTACACAGACCTCCACCCTGCTCACAAGCCAGATGGGATGGGCACACTTTCTCAGCAGAAATCCCACCAACTAATCAAACCCCTGCTTCCACACCAGTGATCTGAGAATCTATTGCATCTCCCCACATCACAGACCCTTTGCCCCTTTCAGAAAACACTGCCTATAGTTGTCACCACAGGCTGCAGATTTAAACAACTCAGTTTCTTACAGAGAAACTCATTAATCATTCTGACTCAGGCCACAGTGAGTAGGAACAAAAAAAAATGTGCAAGCTTAGTACTCCTATTCGTTTTGTTATTTCTCACTCCCCTTGGGTCAGTGTAGTTGTGGACACACTGTTGTGCTTTGATCACCTGTGCTATATGAAGCTGCTGCCTCCCAAGCTCTACCTTCATCTCACTTTACTTCAGACTTTCTAAACTGAATTGATAAATGTTTCAGTTTGATCCTTAGCCTTAGCAAATAGCCTGTGCAGCCCTCCTTGGCACCCAGAATTAACATTCTCCCAGTCAATTGCTTGACCATTGTCTAAGTTTTTGACGTTATACCCAAAGATGCCTTATCTCCATGCCATTGTCTCACTTCCTCCTTGACAGTACTTGCAGTCCCTTTGGTTCAAATTAATCTTGGCAGGCACAAATACATCCCAAAATGAAATGAGGCATACCATCCAACCCACCTTGAGCAAACTGGTTTGAGTTCCATATTCAACCAGCAAAGAGAGAAAGATGCCTTTGAAGGCCTGCTGAAGGGTTTCTGGTCGATCTTATTGAGGCATATCTGAAGGACAGCCAAAATCATATGTGGGCTGGTAGGAAAGTGGCAAATGCCTCTATTTAGCTGCCTACTTCACTTCTGCAGAAGGACACTGAAAGGTGCAGAGAAGGATGTGCTACTTACTCCTTACACCCATGCCAGTGTTTAGTTTCATGAACACCATGATAAGGAACTTTTTTTACACCTCTGTGTTAAGAGATTTTCATCTCTTCTTTTAATCTGAGCCATCATGAAGACAGACAGGCAGAAGTCCTGCAGTCAGCTGGAAAACACACAAAAGTGATCATAGTTTTGTGCTAGTAACTAGAACACACTTCAGGCTGATATAGACAACATTGCACCTTAACAGAAAAGCAGTGAAATCCTTTAACCTTAGATTTCTTTCCTAAATGTTAAAACCATAGGAAAGGTCATCATACAAAAAAGTCAACTGCAACCACTTCCTACACTGAGGTTTGTTATACTGCTGACCACACCTCATCTCGTTCAGGCTTCCTCTGGGATCTTAGGAAGGCTTTGTGTGCCCATCCATATTTACACCAGGATCACAGCAGAGCATTTGCAGGAATATTGACTTCCATTTCACAGCACATGTGGACATGCACAGTGAGCTACCAAAGGAAAGAGGCAGACACCTGACAATGGGCTGCCTACAGGGATAGGCAGGCTGGATTACTGTCTAGACCCTGGCTGGGCTGCAGGTCACCATGAATACAAAATTCAGACAGACAGGATCACACCAGTGTAATCCATAAAACATTGCAGATATCTTCATTGTCCTATGCACTTGGCAAAAAAAAGGGAAGGTATTGTCTCAAACTGTAGGAACAGACTGTTATAGCCAATGCTGAATCTTGTCAGCTGGGCTTCTGAGGGGCAGAAAAATTATTTTCATAAGATGTTCTGTTTCTAGTTATCTTCCTGAGGCTTTCAGCCTTTGGTTTCCAGGCAGCTGTTGCTGCTGCTGTTTTTCCTTTGGCAGTATTTTTTAACCCAACTATTTAAAATGTTTGTCTGCACTTCTTTTGTGCAGAATACTAACATTTCTCTGAAGAACGTAAGTATGAGACAAGAAACAGTGATTTCTATCAGCTTATATCTCTGCTAAACTTCTCTGAAATTGCATGGGAGCAAGAAAAGACACATCTCTAGCCCAAGGCCTTGTCCCTTCTGAATTCAAAGCCTGTCATAAACAATAAAAGCATTAGAACTTTTTGTAATGAAGAGGCAAGTAAATGCTTTGTAACTTAGAGTATAAGGCAATATATTGTACTGTAGTCTATATATAATGTATCTATTGCCACGTACACTCAGAGGTTATCTACATTCCCTGTGAAGCTTCAGATTTATGCAATTTATCACCTAAGTGAATTCAACAACAGTTTAGCAGGAAAGCAAGGAGTTACTAGCTGGTCAGCAATATTTTAAGAGCTAAATAGACTCCAAGAAAAGTCAGAGATCACCACAGTGGTGCAAGCAGGACTAAAAATAAACCATTAGCTCACAAACACAAAATTGCTGAGAGTCAATAGCCTGAGGTAGGCAGCAGGATGCAGAACACCAACCACTGTACATGAAACACACTAATAGCTGCAGAGAAGCTGTCCAATAAAATAGACCAGTGACTCAGGGTCCAGAAGATTTAATCTGACACCATTCCAGGGATATCAGCATATGACTTCAAACACTGCATTAAGAGATAGAAAGCTTAATAGCTGCCTTCTGGTTTAGTACAATGCCTGGTGATAATATTCCTGAATTTAGAACTCATAAAGTGTCTGTCGCCTCCAGCAGCAATATCTCAGTACCTTACTGAGATCAAATCCTTTACTGAAGTGTGTCAAATAGGTCAGAGGCAGATGACAGTACATGAGAAGGGGCACTGCCTCCTTAAAAGCATTTATAAGGGACAGAATATATAAGGGCCAGAAGAGATATATGGGAGCACAGATACTCATGACTCTAAAAGACATTTTCAAGCTTCCTAAATCTCTGGTCATATATTCTATCCAATACTTTCAGAAACTAAAGTGAAAACCATACTAGCAAACATAGGTAGATGAGAAAAGCTGAATAAAACTACCAAGCATATACGAGAAAATGGAATGCCACTAATTTGGATCTACTACCTTCCTTCAGTGACATGGTCGGACAGTAAAAGAGGGCCTCAGTGGCCAGCTCCTGGAAACAGGCTCTTTCCAACAGGACATTTTCCTAGAAGAGTAAGCAAGCTCATTTCACTTCCAGATCTTTTTTACTTTCAGGTGATGATGCTCTGCAGCAGCAAACAAGCAATTCAAGTAACACTACTCCTTTATCTTGGACACCAAATATTTATCTAAAAAAAGGTTGAGACTAATCACCTTTGGAGCCTGAGCCGCAGATAGAAATTAATTTTGCTTTACTGCCCATCTTTGTATGAAAACTACTTAGGATTTGAATATTTACAGCAGTAATGGCCTTTGAAGTTCAGTCCTTAAAAACATTAAGTTACGGAAAAAGCTTACTCTGAAAATATGAGAACAATGGACCTTACTTATCCATTATGTATATTCTGTCTAACAACTATGGAATAAACCTCACCCAGCTGTGTTTGACTGAGATCAAATGTAATAAAAGACTGATAATAAATATTGAATTGCTATAGAAGAATCTGAGCTGAAGTTCTCCTTGCATGAATAAACTGAAATCAAGCCTGCACTTTACACTACACTTGTAGAATTTAGAAGTAGAAAGTTGAGATCCGTGAAGATTATTCTGTTATAATTCAACAATCTTTTATACTTTTAAACAAAGCTCTACAAAACAAGGTCACAAAGGACATTCCTCATTGTTCATTAAAGCTGCTATTTCCTTGTATATGGTACTGCAGGGTGGAGTACAACTGTTTTCTGGAAATCAACCGAGAAAGCTATCAGAATACAATAAAATTCAAATGTGTATTCTTATCAGATCCTTCCCTAAGAGCTAAATATTTTCATTTTGACTGCATTATGTCAGATAATTTAATTCCAAGAGAAAAGATTTTACTATTCATTATTCACTGTGGATTTTGTCTCCAAGTAGTCTGATATTCTGCCATTTTTATACTGTGTTCCATATTGAAATGCTGGGATATGCTACCAGTTTTTTGTTACACCATAAACTGCATGTGAAATGATGCCAGCTCACCACTAGGTGAGCTGGCCATTCTAGATTTAGGGCTATGTTATGGGCAGGAGATTTCTTAGGGTAGCAACCTTCCTTTTTCTTCTCCAGCCAGAAGACTGACCGCTCTGGAAACTCTCACTGGCACTCTCCAGCCTGCTGCTCCTGAGAGACAGGCGGAAGCAGTGTCCACTTACACCAGATCATTGGTTTCCTTTTCATCCCTGGACACATCCCAAACCCAGACTACTGGAAATATGTAGACACTTGCTAACTATTTTCAGGTCTCTTACTTTGCTGTAATTTCCCTAGATCAGCTCCCTTGACCTCTGCTGGTTTTCCCAGTTCTTGCTCCACTGACTGCCCTCTGAGCCTGAGCTGGTCACCCCAGATACAGGAAGAAGGAGAGAGCAAAATTCACTCTAATCTGTTGAGAAAATTTAAGATAGCCTTGGCTAGACTGACCCCAGGTGATATGGTCTGTAAGTGCAATCTGGACATTTTCTACTCCAATAGTCACATGAATTCTGTAAACAGGAGTGCACAGAAAATTCTGGGTGTGTTTATTTAGACTTACACCTATTATACACATAGAAACTGAATTAATTTAATTATCATGCTCTTAAGTACAGAGATGCTTCACTATATATTTCACATTTCAACGCACCATGAGTGCTGGCAGCACAGAAGCAGCAGGTTATGGGTTATGACATACTCATTAAGGTGTGTGGGCCAGGGCAGGTGACTTCACAGAGGCATGGATGGACACATGTCTTATTTGAAAGAATGCATTGAAAATAATTATATAGATTCAAGAAATTTCCAAGGAACCAATTTAGTCCTCTTCTATATTATTTTTATGAAAAATTTAGAGATAGAAAGATTTAAGACATTCTTTAGTCCCTTTGTCTAATTTTTTCATACAGTTTAATATTTAGTAACTTGTCCTGTTTCATTCTACATCTTCTTGCATCTTAAGCAATGAAGTTGCTACCTCTTCCCTTAGAGAAATACTCCATAACTTGCAATTTCTCACTTGTCAGGAAATTTTCTCACACCAGCTTGCATGCTTCCTGTACTAATTTTTTCCATTTCTGCTAGCAGTATCCTCATCTACTACTTCTAGCAGGAGCAGCAATGAACATTGTTGTTACTACTCTTGTACTATTCCAGCAGCTATGGGATGCCCCCAGCACTGGTGTAATTTAACAAAGATACTTGCCCCAAAGTAGTAAAACACATGAATTAACATTTTGGCAATCTTATGAGAATTCACTACATGTGAAACATTTCCTCTCTTTTTCACTGACACATAGATGCAGCCAATGTTTGTATTTTGAAATGCAGAAGAAGTGTGCCTTTTGGGTTTGACTAGAACCGGTGAATCTACAAATTTGTGTAAAGTGTGAAAACTTAACTGAGAAAATCAGATACCAAAACACAACATGGCTGTAAATTGTAAGGGCAACAGTTGCAGCTGAACTTTGGTGAATACAGAAACATCCATGAAAGGCAAGGTATTCCAAACGATCAAAACTGAGCAATATAATTCCATGGGGTTTACTACATTTCAGATCTCGATTTTGAAAAACGAAAATTTTGAATTTTATTTAAAGATAATGTTATAGAAAACTTGTCAAATGTAATTGAAATATTCTCATTTGCTAAAGCCATAACCTTTTGTTCTGCCATAATATCTTTTTTTTTCCTTGCTATAATGCTGTGATTCATAATGCTATGTACTGGTTTTAAAGTGTTATTTTAATTTCAAAAGAAAAATCTAAATTACTCAATTTTTTAGTGTGTTTTGTATCAGTATGGACATGTCTCAATCCAAGGTTTTGCTGTTGTTGTAACAGCATTTTTCCTATTGGAAAATTTTCAACTATAATTTTTTAATGCATAAGCCATTCTCCTTTATGTAATTAACATTTCAAGATTAACAGGAGTAGAGAATTTTCTTGTTTTCCTCAAATAGAAATTTTGCTTAAATTGGCCACTGCTCAGGTATATGATTCAGTGCCTAGAACTGAATCAGGTAATTTTTTACATAATTTGCACAGTTTGCCAATAACTTGGGTGTGAACAACTAAAGAAATCCATTAACTCCCTGTAAGTGCTGGAGTCATTAATTCTTACAGGTGTGTACTCTTCAAATATATGAGATGCAAAATCGTGATTCCTTGAATAATATTTTTAAAATAGCTTGCTTTTGACCATACTTTCCATTGTGTAATTTAATCTTAAACGTTTCTACCATGTGATGTAGTTCAGAACTCAGAAAATAAATTCTTAAAAATATTGAAGGGTGTGAAGGTGCTGCTTTATCTGCTGTTCTTAACTGTTCAAAACAAAACAATTGAACAGAGTGGGACAGAATCCAGAAGCTCACAGAAATGCAGTGGCCAGTTGTTCTATATGGAGATCCTCAGCATGGGCTTGCCTAAAAATCTTTATTATATTTTTGCATTAAACATTTACAAGGATAGGTCTGGGGAATTTGCATACCAAGTTTATACTGATAATCTAATATCTTTTTTTTTAGTCCACATATATATGGCATTTTGAAAGAGGGCTGTGGAACTACACCAAAGGGTAACTACTTATCTAACCTGCATCTAGAGGAGTGGCAGAGGCAAATGCTGAAGTGGAACCATTAAGGCTCAACAAAGGGACACGGTTGTCACAAGGATGTGATACTTTCCTAACGTCAAACACGGCCAGTCATGGGAAAAATCCCCTCGGTTCAGTCCAACTTTGATCACTGCATTTCTACAGAGGGCCTGCCTCAGCACTGCGAAGTACAAGCCTGACTAGACTCCTTCAAAGAGATCCTCATGTAGGATGTGGCATCTTGTGCTGGGTTAAAATCACCTTCTGAATTACCTCACCCTAAGAGTATTCATTTGAAATAGTATGATTACAAGAAAAGTTTCTTCAGGAATACTGGCTTGCCTGGGGTTTCCTAAGGGCAGATTTTTAAGATGAAACTATAAAACAGTAAAAGGTTATTGAGCAGTAGAAGATTATGGAAATCTACACCGTCAAAAATAAGCTAGTTTCAAAAATACTTTACTAATTCTTTTACTCAAGGACATAATAGATATGAGTCCTTTAATAGATCTTTTTCTCTGGGCAGCACATGCTTTGTAAACTTTCAGCTGCACTAGATTAATAGGAATAGAAATGAAGGACAAATCCTTGTCTCTGATTCAGCAGGATCATCACATATATTTAATTCCAAACACCTGATTCCCTCTAATTCAAACCTTAAAGCATGAAGGATCAATAGTTCATTCGTGACTGACTGTTGGCAGTAATACTGCAAGACAGACAGCTTTTATGTCATTTAAGTAATATATCATATCAATATATATCTCTGAGATATACCAGAGACTTTATGTGAAGATTTTGGATTTTTTTATGCCCTTCTATCTCATGAAATGAAAATGTGACAGCATGATGACACAGAGTATCCACATGAAATGGCACTGCAGTAGCAAATAGACACCAGCAGGTTTGCAGCCACAAATTACAAAGAAAAGAGAGAATATTTAAATTTCAAAATAATGTGAAAAACACAAATCAATAACCGTAACATAACAAAAAGGAGGGTAGATACACTGAAATCCAGGGAAAACCAGAGCCACAAGCAAGAAGGTAAGAAGAAATAATTAATTGTGTATGTGTGTTTTTTCCAGAATGTGCTAGAAAGTAAACTATGGGTACTGGAGAAAATGTTGAGCCAGGTAACAATTGAACAATTCAGAAAGTAGTTTGGAACATTCATGGGAAATGAAATGCATCAAAGAGGTAGAAAGAAAACTGTAAACACATCCAAGAAATCAACAAGAGATATCAAAACCTCACAAATAAATATGTGAGAGATAACACTTCAGGCTAGGAGAAGGTGATGTGGTATAAAGATGACCTGAGAAGAGGTCACCAACAGAAAACACAAGTCACATTATTCCAAAACTGTGAAGGCTCTAATGCACTGACTCCAAGTCCTCTCTGGACATATAACACAGAGCAAGACTGAACTACTGGCACACAACACTCACAAAGCTGAGGAAAACTTCCTCCCAGTGCAGAAATCTGTCTTTTAGGTTAAATTTCTCCTTAGCTCTGTATCCAGAAAAAGACAAGATTGCTCCAATTACAGTCTTTAATTTCCTTGTGGATGTCCAGAACAGCATCAGAAGTGGTGGCTGACCCAGACAAACTCTCAGATGAGTGTGGTATTCTAATTTTAAACATTCTGTTATTCATTCTGTGATCACATCATGAGATCACACATGAAATCTTGTTTATCACAATTTTATTACACTGGGAATTTTGGATCTGTGGCTTCATAGTGTGAAATTCATTCATCTGCATTAGGCTGCCTGAAATGCTGTATGTATGGTCACATAGACTCCTTCTTGACCAGGGAGAAAAATTAGCAATTCATTCGTTTTATCTACTTCAGACATCTCTAGAAAAGACAAAACATATCCCCTCTGTGTCAGTGATGCTCCATTAACTGCAAACAGGGCTATAGGTGAGTACCTCAGAGGGAGATAAAGTGATGCAGGTGTCCCTCACTTTGAATAGAAATAGCTTAGAACAGTGCCTGCACTATGTGAATTAAGTGAATTTTCTAACAAACAACAATTCATTACAGGAAAATTAAATGTGAAGTCCCTATAGGTAACCTGGGGGCCAATCAGATTTCATCCCAATTGGAAGGGGAGCACAATTTAATTGAATTAATTGACTAACAGTGAGCTGAAAAGGCTGTTTCTAAGTCCATCTGCTAAGGATTGTTTATCATGCTGAAACCAAGTATGAAAATACTTTTCTTCAGATATGATCACAGTCTTTCACAGAGATCAAAAACTATTTGAATTGGAAAAAGGAGGTAAAATTGCTAGGACAGAAATCCTGGCCCAAGCAGTGCCACAGGGACGAAGGTATGCAGCGAAAGCCAGGCAGGTCGTGAGGGGTCTCCTTAGCCAGTAACTAACCAAATTTCATCATAAGTATTCATGACCATTTCCAAATTAATATTGACTTTGCATTAATCTGTGTGTCATCCTGAAGATGTTATTTCACTCCCCTGAATGCCTTCCCTCTGCTTGCCAGGCACCAAAGACCAGAACAGGAAATTTGCAGGACTGAACCTGATCCTGTCCAGAGTAGAGTAACTGTGAGAGAGTGTGTGCATTTACCGTTTCTGCAGCTACTGCTGTATTTGCCAAAATTAATAAAACTACTAGTCTGGGTGTCTAACAAAAGGTACATCACAGTTTGGTGCAATGGTACATCATACTGGAAATTTCAGATTTCTGCAGGAGGTAGTGGTACCTAACAATAAGACAATTTCTAACCCACATGCCATGAACTGTGTGACGAGCTTCATTTAAAAACAAACAAACAAAAAAAACCCAACAACAAACAAACAAAAAAACAAAAACAAACAAAAAACCTGTTCAGAATCATGTTTCAAAGAAATTTGGGAAGCAGCAGCAAAATATTTTGTATGATCACATCTGTGAAGAGCAAGGTCTATGTTTTAATTCTCTCCTTCCTCTTTGCACTCTACTGCTAAAAGAAAAAAAACAATTAAAAAAAAGGAAGCAAAGAAGAAGAGAGAGATGGGGAAAGAAAACCTAATGCCAGAAAATCTTTTTGAAGTATTTCTTCTCTTGATTAAGAGTTCTCAGTCTGGCAAGACCTAAATCAAGATACATCAAAGAGGGTTCAAAATAAAGAGCAGCTGAATGAAAATGTATGAGATGACAGAAAGAATAAACAATAATAAGTGTGCATATGTTTAAGTCATCTTAAAGTGATTGCAGCAATGTGTTAAATGTCCAGAAATGCACATTAAAACAGCATCATAATTCCCTAAGGGGAAAAAAATCTGCTTAAATCTTAAATAAATCTTGTTTAGACTAAACTGCATCCATTCTTCCCTTTGTGTTATGACTTCAGGAGCTTTCCCATACTCTCTGTTTGGTTATGTACAATGGGAAAACCACTACTGTTCTTGCTCAGATTTTCTGCAGTGTCAGTGGGTTTCTGGAGGTAAATATACTGGCAACATAGCCAAAACAAGAATCTCTCCACCAGTTATAACTCATACAGAGGGGATGAAGAAACAAGGGTTTATGCATGCCTTCTGTTTGCTGGCATTTGTTTTCCTCCAGTTGAAAAGTGGGTTTTTTTCTGATAAAAGTTTGAGAATGTGATTAAATGTTTAAGGGAAATTATTCACAATTCGCTGCATGATGCTTGAGGGTTGAAGAGAAGACCAATGGAAACAGATGTAAAAGGGAAATACAAGACAAAACTCAGGAAGATAATAGGCAACTGAAAGCATTATGAGAATAATAACATGATGGCATCAGTTTTGGTTTCCATTTTCAAATTCTCCATGTTTTGGTACCTATGGAAATAGTCTAACAACGAGACATCGCTAACAAAGTTACCATTTTAACTAGTATAGTTAGTTTAACTAGTTAGTTAGTTATTTTAGTTAGTATTTTAGTATATTTTAGTATTTTAACTAGGAATATCTCAGCTTTAAAATAACCATGTGTCCTACGTTCCATTTATTTTCTTTCAGATGAAAAACCTTGAAAATTAATTTAAAAAGAACACAAGTCTTATAAAACTATTTTTAATGGACGTTATTAAGACAGATGGCTCTCTTTAGCACAGTGACTTTGCACTGTTTCCATTGTGGCACTGTAAACACTTTTGAACAGCACCATCATAGCTGTATTTTAACAAGGTGACAGAATAATAGCTTTCTCTCTGTTGAATTTTTTCAAGAATTCAAACTCTAGGAATCCTTGCAGTAAATGTGTAGCAGGTAGCTAAGAAATTGAGGTTATTATTTGGCTCTGGTATTATCTGACAGGCTACCATTATCAGTCACTAATGTTTTTCTTGAAATGGATAAAAGGTCCAGGATATCACTCATGTGGCTCTTCTAAAATGCTCTGAGGTTTTCTGTTTTGTTTTGGTTTTGTTTTATCTCTGTGTGACAAAATGTGGCAGACAGGAGGGCACCACAGAATACTTCTTAATCATTTCACATATGTTGAACACAAGGTGTTTAAAAGATAAGGCTGTGGAAATCAATGCATATATAGATGTGTTTGTCTCACCCTGGGCCAGAAAGAGTAGCACACTTACTAATGCTGCAACTCTACACAGGCAGCCAAGTGAAATGTATTTGATCCTGTATTTACATTGCTACAGCTAATAAAGAAGCATACTGCATATATTTGAAAAATGAGGTGAGAATTTTGAAATGAGAGCCAGTTTTGCTTTCTGAAGTCAAACAAGCAACAGGGAGTTCTAAGTAAGTGCAGAATACAGCACTGTCTGTATTGGTGTATGATGCTTCACAATGTATCAAGCTAAAATATACCCTCCTTGTTTATTCTCAAGCAATGAGAAGTTCATGAAGCAATGGATGGGATTCTGTAAGATGGACGAAATTAGATCATATCTCATGTTCTCTCTCCTCTTACTCTCTGGTACTTCTAACATAGCAATCTTTATAAAATAAAGGTGGGAAGCGGCATCTGTTGTCTCCAGCTATAAACCATCTCCTTTGCTGACCCAATACTGCTCAATGACCTTTAGTCATCTCCAGTCCAAGGCTAAAACATCAGCAGCCTGAGATCAGCTGAAGAACTAAAGAGTCCTAATTAAGTAACCACCTAATCCCTTCTCTCATCTTTCTGCACACCCACTGGAGACAAATCTAATGTTGTTGTAGGATAATGGGATCTGCTTTTAATTATTGTCTATTGTTAGCACAGATTAGGCTGCCTACTATAATGTGAAGATGCTCCTGTTGAGTAGCCCTGTAGATAGTCAAGCACACATCTCAGCAAAGTGCAGGAGCGCAGCCAAATGAAGAAGCATCTTTCCAAAGCAGGCAAATAACCTAATAGCCAAATAACTGCAACTCAGAGCAGCAAAAGCTCCCATCTGTGAGTCTACCTAGCCCTAATCAGAACACATTGGCACTTATTTCTTCTTAGTCTGCTACTCATCTGCCAATTCTGCAAAGTCCTAATTCTACTTGCTGTGTTCACAGGTGTGCTCTTGGCCCTTCTCAGCTTTACAACGCCCTTTTTCCAGCTTCTCCTCCTTTCTCCCTGCCCTGTAGTGAAGCCAGAAACTCCCAGGAGTGTCCCAACACTTCTTGGATCAGTGTTCAGATAATTTTTGCCCCTCCTGATACTGCCAACAATGGGGATGAATCTCTCTCTTTACCTGGTCAGTTCAAAGCTTATCTGGGAGTATATAGTTAGAAAAGGCAGTTTCTTGTTTAAAAGCTCATCACAATAGTTAAGAAAATAGGCTCCTACTGCCTTGAAACTTCAAGAGCCTAATGTTTACCAATTACCTGTTTGCCCAAACCACATTTGACTTATGGCTGCATTCTCTTCACCTCAGTTACATCCTCCCTTTCCCTTCTCATCGTCTTCTCCCCACCCGGTGCCATTTCTTGTCCTCAGTGTCTTCAGGAGCTCCTTCTCACTAATTTATCAAGCTTCCTAACCAAACCTCAGCCTCTCTGATACACATGAAACCAAACCTAAAAAGTCTGTCCAACCCCATTGCAACACAGAGATCCCATCTTCCTTTTGTGGCCGTTCTGGTGTTATGCCCCTTTCTTGCTCCACTTGCCAACTCTGCCCTCCTGAGGGCCATGGCTGCAGAGGAACACTCCTCTGAGACAGGGCAGTCATGTACCCAGTGAAGCCACTGTAAGGACAGCAGCACCACCAACCCATTGTAGCTGTGCTGGGAATTTCACCAGCTCCAACAAACCCTTATCTGCCAAGACCTTCAGGGCATGGACTGTCTACTCTGCTTGTCCTCTGCACAGAGGAGGCCTCAGGCCTTGTAGCATCAAAAGGAATTGGTATGGGTAATTCCTTTACATACATCAGTACAGGTCATTAAAAGCACCTTTCCAGGTTTCTGAAAGTCTAAAGGGAGACAATTATTTAACAAAAGCCCTTCCCTTCTGGCTCAGCCTGTAAACACAGTAATTTCCATATTATTCTGTTAAAGAAAGAAACTCCTACTTTTACATTTGTGAGTAGTTTTCTGCCACCTATGGGACTACTCACACTCATAAAGCTAAAATAGGTCTCTGAATGTCTCCTCACCATAAGTATCCATGACTTCTGATAAATTAACATTTAAAGACTATATTAATATTCTCAGCACTGCAGGAAAATGCTAGGTCCTTCATGTTTATATTAAATATTTGGTTTTATTGGCTGAGTTTTAATGAATGAGTTAAAATACTAGGAGATAAATGGATATATATTTTATTTTTCTTTTAGTCTGGAAAAGTATTTTAGAAACATTCTCATACTATTATATTAGTCCCAAAATGTATCTAGCAGGATGTTAAAGGTGAACAATATTACTAAATATAAAGAAATCATGAAGAAGTTTAGGTGTGTACAGCTGAAAATAGTTTTAGAAGGAAAATTAACTTTCCAAGTTTACATTCTGTCAGAAATAATTTCTTTCAAAAGAAAGTGTGCTTCTCACTGCCAAGAGAACAACATTATGTGTAAAGAGGAATCCATCAAGTACAGCGCTTGCAGCTGTGAATACTAATGCTGGATGAATGACCATACACATAGCTGTAGGTCTCACTGGACTCATCACGTAGTTCCCTATTTGTAATAGTAAATCAAATTCTTTGTCCAAAAAGAGTCACCACTTACTGCTAAATGGAGTCATATGATTGTTTCTTAGCCACATGGTACTGACTTCTGTTCACTAAATGGCTGACCTACATTCAGGAGACACGCCTGAGAAGATCACTGCACTTCAAATTCCACAAAGAAAATCAACAAGAAAGCTTTTTAAGAACAGAATATGAGAGAGCAAGCTTATTCATGAAAGAAATGCAAAACACTTGAGATATTTTTATCCAAATTCTACATCAACACTGCCATATATTTCATTAAATTGTTGTAGACATCAATTCTTTAAGCTTTTGCCATCTTCTCCCTGTCTACAGAAACAGAGGGAGGGAATCATCAGTTCTTCAATATTTTACATTCAGTTTTCTCTTATTATGTAAGCAACTCACCAGTCTTCTTTCTCTGGGACTTCATGGCTTCCTTTTCTCTCCTTTCTAAAACCTGATCCATAGGATAAATGCTTCTCATTCCTAGGCTTTGCTCCATGACATCATATTTACATATTTCAAGACTGTCTTCACATCACCAGCTCTGTACAGGTTAGTTAAAAGAGTGTGGTGGTCTTGGACTTGAAATGTTTTTAAAACAATTCCAGATAAAAAGCAATTTTTTAACTGAAGCATGCTTTCATTTGTGCAATATGGTTTTCTATAGGGTTGACCACAAGCAGACCAAAATACTATTCAGCAATACGTTATTGCAAACATACTTAACCTGACACAGATTTTCAGCTTTAATACTCTCCATGATCTACAAATAAATATTTTCATACTCCTTTTTCTGTTCCCTGAATCTGCCAGCTTCCCAGAAACACAGGTCTTCCAAGCATCCTTTCAACCTCCCTTTTCAGCAGTGGCTTTAGTGGCTCAGTCAGAATCTGTTCCTGTTAACTTTGCTGGTAGTATTTTCTGAGGTCTTACTTTATCATTCCAGGAATAGAAAAATTGCAAGTAGAATGCACAGCTTCAAAACACACCAAAAATCATCTTTTTTTTTTCTGCAAGATTAACTACTAGGAGGAAAATAATCTATAACCTCTCACTTCTTGAGAGCTCCCAGCTGTAACAAATCTGGTGAGTTCATTAGGTTAATATCAGAAATATTATTTTGCTTTAAAATATTTGTGAATATATGAGGATGATAGAAGTGATAATTTAATGTTTTCTAATCAAAGAGGGTTTAAGATTTTGCAACATCAATGTAAAACTGAAGTCTGTACCCTGGAACACTAGTTACAATGCAATTCATTGCAAGCATGTATTTGTTATACAGAGAAAACCAGGAGCCAGGAAATGTCACAGTAGAAACCTGTCAAACACACACAACTAGGTAAACATGTCTTTGGATAGTGTAATAAATTTTAAGTGGAATGTATTTTTTTAGTAAACATAGCATTCAGCTAGAATTTGAAATTGTCATTCTCAAAATGTTGGTTTAAAATGCGCCAAAAAATAACAAAGTGCTAATCCATGTATGGGAAACAATTTGGGTACTCTGACACCAATAGTTTTCTCCTTAACTACAAAAGAGCTCTAAAATTGGGAAAAAACTCAAACCAAACCACACAAAACAAATGAAAATATGCTTGTAGGGTACTCTACAGATGGAGGAAAACAGGGACTCACAGAGAACATTCAAATAATGGTGCCAAATCTGGAAATTCTTTAGGTGCTTGCCGATGGCTGATGGACAGAGAGACAAATAGAAAAAACCTGACTGAGGCACCACACCCATTTTGCTACCCTTCTGCACAATACTGTAAACCAGAAGGTTTTTCTGGTACCCCAGATTTAAATCTCAGACTGCCATGATACATGTTTACTGAAATAACTGAAATATTATTAAAATATAAATCAGAGTAGCTTAGAAATTCAGTAGAGCCATAGCAGCTGTGAACATGCAACACTCTTCTGTAAATCCATCATTTGTTATTTGCCATTGTACACAATGGCTTCCCTCTGCCTTCTATTATTGTAGTGCTCCTTGTATTATTAACTCCCACTTTTTCTGATTCATACTTTATTTCCTGAAAGAGAACTTTTTTTTTCTAAACATCTTTTTCAGTCAAAGTACTTTCTGCATCTGCTCCCCATCTCTAGCATTATAAAGGTGTCCCCTTGAAAGGCTCCATTTACTTCAATAATCCGCTCCTCCTTCCCCTGAGGTGCTTCTATCCTTCTTGAAATATCCTCCAAAGCGATGTGTTGCAAAATGAAACATTCCAAAGGAGATTTCAAAGATATTGTAAATCTATCCAAATATAATGCCTTTTTCTGATGTTTTGAGTTTGGGGTTTTCTAGTACTGAGGTCTGCATTTGAGCTTGGAAATGTAAACAGAAAAAAAAAGTTTAAAATCCACTCCACCTCTTAGCTGTTTTTAAGAATAGTTTGTTTCCAAGAAGCAGATAAATGTGAATCTACTCACTGTTTCAGCTCTATTCACTAATCCAAGGCTCTGTCCCAGTTGTGTCAACAATTTAAGATAGGTAAACTATATTGAACTGAAACTTAAATTCACTTTCTAATATATTGGTATATTTATTTCTATGTATTACAGGTAGAATGAGAAGGAAATTTAACAAGAGTAGTAAATTAATCTGTGTCTTGTTTCTGATAGTCTTAGAGAGTACTAGGGGTGGGGTGAGATTTTAAATGCCTTGTATACTGAACTTTCAAGTTGCTCTCCTAAATTTCCGTTCAGAGTTCCACATTTTGAAGGACTCTGTCCCTTTCAAAAGCTTTCTTCTCCTAGGGTATTTCCTAGTTTGCATGATAAATTTCACAGAAGTCCTGCAAAAAAGGAAAAGTCTCTGAGCATTTCAGAAGGGTAAATGAATTTCAGAGAACTAAGAGGAGGGTGTTTCAACTTGACATCTTGCAGATCACTTATACTGAAAGGTGTATATTTATAAGAAATTACAAGTGATACATCTTCTTGTATATGCTTATTTGCATTAACTTTAGGAGAAATATTAAAATCACTTCTTTATACATACACAGTAGATACTTGCTGTATATTTTACATTTGGATACAGCAGCAAGTGAAGCTGTAGCAGTCTGTGTCAAGTTGAATGGGGAAAGTGTCCCAGCCCATGGCAGGGCATTAGAACTAGATGATCTTTTAAGTCCCCTCCGACCCAAACCATTCTGTGATTTTATGATATGTATTATATGTAGACACAGAAACACTGCAAAATGTATTGTGCACTTTATTCAAAACATCTTCATACAGATTAGAGAATATGCTGCTCTTGCCATAATTTCAAAAACAAAATTTTTCTTGATGTTTCATTTTCTTGAAATTTTATAAGCAGAAAACCCAGCAAAGAATGTGATAATGGAAGATGAAAGTTAGTTTGGTTTTCACTGTAAAATAGTTTCTGTCATTAAAAAACTGTGTTAACCACCTTAAGCACTACTAAAAAATTTAAATAGTCTTTACTGTCAACCATATGCTGGAAAAAGACTATACACACATAAGAAATCGACTTCTTAATTGTATATCATCCTAATTCACCCATTTTCTGATAATTAGCAATTGTTATCTGACAGGCACCATTTCCTACCCATGCTTTTGCTCAGTGTTAGTATGAGAAAAGTTTGCTGAAGGCAGGACTATTTTTGGCCCAGCAACACTTATGTTGCTATGTGCTCTCAGATTACTGGGCAGATAGGCACACAATGAAGTCAAACAGCTGATCTGTAAAACTGAGAACACTGTGTGGTTTCCTCCACTGGTGCTTGTTTGTGTATAAATATGCACAAACTATGGGTAAGGAAAGGTTATTTTTCTCTAGATAGGCTTGTCAGAGAAAAGACCCACATCCTGCATCCTGTTAAAACCCTCTGTTAAAGTGCAGTCAGAACCCCTTAGCAAGTTCTGTGAAATCACTCCATAAAGTTGTGCCTGTAACAGTTTGTACCTTCTATCATACTGAGTAATTTAAAGTTGATCTTAGTTAAGATAGAAGGAACATGTGTCAGTGCTTTGATCATTGCCGTCACAGCAAAGCCGGTGGCTGCAAATACAGTATCACTTTCAGTTCAGGTCAGATGGGGGATTCTTCCAAAGTCTTTGCTAAAAAACTAGACACTACCTTCTGACTAAGACTGGACTCAATACTTTTCACCCAACTTTTCCTTCCCTTGACCCATTGGACTGGTCACCTACTGAAATATAAGCCAAGCTGTCTCTGCAGGTTAGTTAGAATAAGCACCTAAACTTGACCCCACATATTTCATTAACTAATGTAGCAGCCCTTGAGGCAGTGGAACACACCAATGAGCCTGATGGGCTCTTACAAGGGAACTGTGATACTTAGGTGACTTGGCCTTTACCATCAACATGGAGAACTGCAGCTTTTACCACAGTGGGCAGTATAAGAACCTTGATGAACAGCATACAGGAAAAGACAACAAGTCCTGTATTAGATATTGAGATAGGTGAGTTTTCTCAACCATATGCTTGCCTTATGATGTACTTTCTGGCTTATTTATGCACCACTAATGCAGATAAAAGTTCTACATCCTGTCTCAGTTACAGCTTCACTTACAGAAATATATATTTGTGTCATTACGTAATGCAGTGATCCTATGGAAGCAGGTGCCCCTGGTCTCCGTGCTGCACTCCCCAAAGACACTTCTGCAGGGAAGGCAAGAAAACCATGCATGTTGGGAACACAGCCTACAGTGCTCTTGCACAAGAAGCAGGGCTGTGAGGAGGCAATCAACTCTGGCTTTCCCTGTTTGCCTTTTCCTGTTCTGCTGGGATTTTTGGGACAGCATAGGGCACCAATAAGATGGTTTTGCATTCCACTAGAGTAAAGGTAGCTTTCTGTAGTGTGTAAGTGAAGCTGTATGAAGATATGTCAGAAGGGCATCTGAGGTACAAAAGACTCCAAACCCAGCAAGGCTTGTCCTACTGTATGTGAGGGGGTGACCCATTGGTGTCCACCTTTCTCCCATAGAAACCCTCCCAGTAGGAGCCTGCTGGGCACTAACAAACATTGCCACTGAGCAACAGCTTTGTTGCTCAGCATTTGGCTCCCCATCCACCATGCCATAGCCTCATGTGACAATAGAGATGTCCTCTCCAGTCACAGGGATGGGGAAGCATGGAAATCTGCTCCAGTCCTCTAGTAATGGCAGATTCTTCAGTCTGTGACACATATTGTGTCATTTGCAAAACCCCATTTGAGGAATGAAAAGAGCTGTGACCCCACTTTCTCCATAATTCCTTTAGGACATGTAGTTTGACCATGTATGCATTCATCCTCTGGATCAGACCACCATATTTCATAACTGCTGTAATTTGCTTTAAGTTTTGTGAAAGAATTTAAGACCTGATTTTCAAAAATCTGACTACAATACGGGTATATGATGATAAACTTTGGTCCTGCTGCAATAGTGTTTCACTTTTTATTCCTGCAGATTAATGAGGTCAAATAAAATCAGGGAAAGACCAAAAGTTTCAGGTTCTTTCTTCCAATGAATCTAATCCAAGTCATGACATATGACTTAATTCAGTGAAGCCCTTCATGTTATAACTGGATTCACCCTAGCAGGAGAGTCCCTCAAAGATATTTTTTGCTGAGGATGAATGGGTGTTGCTGAGAGAAAAAGGTACTAGTCTTCATTTCAGAGGCATGTTCCTTGGGTTTTGGTCATGTTGGAATGTATTAGTTCTCTGAAGGGACATATCTTGTATACCAGTTAAGATAAGATTGGAAATGCCATAATTTTACTGAGGGTGTGAAAGGGAAAATCCCAGCTTTGAAATTCTTCATTATTCAAACATATCTCTTGGGCATATTAAAAAAAAAAAATCTTAGTTCAGACTTGAAACAGAAGGGGAAATCCCTGAGGAGACAGAAAGGAGAACCTGACATTTACTTAGGACTCTGCAGCTGGGCTGTTTCTCAGGAAAATGGTATTCAAGCTGGAGAAGCATAGGGTTCAGCTGTTCAGCTTCACCATTTGCAGAAGACTATCAAGGACAGTAGTGCGGTCTATACCTGTCTCTAACTTCAGGCATCTTTTGGAAATTTGCTGATTAACCCCTGAAGCTTTGTTTTTTCTTTTCCCCATCCTTTCTAGACTTTCAAATCCTTTCTAGTGCTGTTTGTAGAAGCCAACACCTGAAGACAGCAAATCCACTCTATGAAAGCCACCTTTCCTTTCTGCAATGTTAAACAAGACCAGTGGGAGAAAGCAATTATCAGCGACCTGCTCCTGCAGTATGAAAATATCAGTCAGTATAGAAAATGAAAATATTATATAGTAAAAAGCAGATCACCAAAAGCAGATGAGCCTAAGGGAAAAAAATACTACTTTGATCTAAAACACTTTTTAATATCAGTCATACCCAATGTGGTGGAAGAGTTTAGTCTCTCACCACTGTTTTATTATGTTTCAGTTAAAAGTATGCAAATACAAGTCTGTTCAACTACATGCTAAACAAATATCACACATACATTTAAAAAAATTAAAAATCCTAAAGAAAAAGAGAGCTGTATATTTCATTTTAATGATTACACTTTGTATACACTTTTGATTGGCTGGTGTCAGAAAAACTAAGGATGGGCTAGAAAAAATTGCCTGATAATGTGAACACTCAGAAGTGTTAGAAATGTAGAAAGAATTTTGATATTATGTATGAAATTCTGGATGACCTTGGGGACTTACATAGTAAAAAAGGAGAGATACTTAGCAGTAGAATATGTGGTTTTGGTGTACAGCACAGTCACCAGATACACATAAACCAGCATTCTCTTTTGGCCATAATGAGGCAAATGAAGCTGCAAAGAGCATTAGGCAAAATGACATCAGTTAAAACAGCATGGGGGAAATCAACCCACCTGGCTTTGAGAAGAGTTAGATTGTATGAAATGGATTGCATGGCATGATTGCCTGAAATAGCAGAGGCTTGTGTTCCAAGAAACCTGGATCTGCTTGTGGAAATCAAAGTAAAAACAAGATTCAGGAGACAAGGGCTACTTAGCTTATTGAAAATATACCTTGGAGCAAGATGTGAATTATTATGTTTGCAGTAGCCTGAAAGCTATTATTTATTCAGCTTTTTTTGAGGAATCAAGAAGCAAGGATTCAGACAGTCCTTTGTCTCTACACAGCACTTTTGCTTCATTTTTTGTAATCACTGAGAATCTTTACTGACACTGAATTACAAGGTTCAGGAACAGGGAGAAAAAAAAAAGACGCTTACTTGCTTTGTTTATAACTGGATAAAGCAAAAAAAGGATATTCATAAGACAGGGTGGTAAAAGGATGACCGTCAGGCCTGAAATTATTCAGCAGTGGGCATTGGCAAGGCAAATGCTGCTCATGTATCACAAAGCTGCGCACTTCCAAGCAGGATCTGGTGATAAGTCCGTGCTATCACAGCAGGTCTGTGTGTTATCTGCTACAGAAGGGTGCATCACTCTCCAGCATAAGTGTTGCCTGCCAATACACAATCAGGTCTTGTGACACATATTCAAAAAGGATATACCAATTACCTTAATGGAAAGAAAACTGTTTCCATACATGATTGAGTTTTCATGCTATTTGTATACAGGGCCTGGGGAGTGTGAAATGAGTCATGGGTAGCTTCTTTTTTAGAAGACTGTTGAATAAGTTATTAGGCAGCTACTCTCAGGCCAGTGTATTGGCCTGAAGGAATAAGTAAACACAAAAAGAAAGAATGAAGGGATGAAGAGAGAGCAGTTGCTCACACAATTCTGTCCTGCTTCCAGGCAAATAGACTTTCTAGTGTCTTAAATTTCTTCCTCTAGTAACAGACTGAGGGCTGTACCAAACTTTAAAGGCCTTCATTAGTTGCTAAGTTATGCTGAGACCAACCACAGTGCAGCTATTCAATAGAGATATTTCATTATTTTGTTACTAGACTGCTTAACATCTCAGTACCAGAAACAAAAAGCCCCAAAGACCAAGCACAAATTAGAGCTGTTAATCTTTAGGACAGCTGATCTTTCTAAATATTCTGGAACAAACATCTTTCTTCCTGCTACTAGTAGAGATTGGTTCTTAAAGAGTCCCTCTTCTATCAATGAGAACTGTATGACTCTTTCCTTTCAATAGGCATTTTTTTTCACAACTGCTTCAAGCTCAGCCACATGGAATTAGCTGACATTTGTTCATTCTTGAGGATCTGCCTCTCCTAACAAAGATATTTTTGCCCAAGATTACTGACCAGCCAGCTATGCAGCCATTCAGAAGCATGCAAGAGTCTGTGCAGGGAAAGGGGAGATTTTGGTACATTGAAGTACCTGTGGGCAGTTGGGAGGTTACGTCCACTTAAAAGGATGATGTCTGCAGCAAGAGGAGATCTTTTCTTTAGGAGTTTTGTTCAAGCGACCAAACAAAATTATTTATTTTAAATTAAATAGTATGACTCATGCTTGCACCGTATCAAATCTGGTTTGATTTTAATGCAGGCTGTCTCCCAATCCATGTATGCCTACTCCAAAAACGCAGCAGCAAAGATGAGATAATTATTTCTCTGTTCCACCATTTCCTGTCAGTCTTCATCAATATGAAAATTAAATTGTGACACAGTATAAATTAGGGAATATCAAAAGATTGAAAAGTCACTGAAAGTGAACTACATGGTGCTTTCAACATGGAGGTGGATTCTGCAAATCATATTTGCTGTTGTTTGTTAATAGCTACCTGATGGAGAAAAACACACAGATTTCTGTGGCCCTTCCTCCCTCCAAAGCTCTTCCCTCCAGTATCTGTTTTACTGAAGCCTCCTCACATCATATAGCTCCTTTTAGTTACTGCAATACATAATCAAAAGTTGGACTTTTTTCTTTTAATTTCTGTTTTCAAGCTTATATGTGGCAAGAGATGAGTCAGGGACAAATTGACTTCTGATTGAATTTCAACATGAGGAAGTATGCAAGGCTATTGAAATAACAAAAAATTCCACATTCAATCCCCTCTGCACAATGAGTCTCAGTCCTCCAACATGGTTTATGGCCATGCAGCCATTTCCTGGGTAGATACTAGCTAAATGTATCTATCCACCAACCTCATAATCAGAGTTTTCTGGTCCACAGCTGTGTGATCTGGTCTTCATCTCACTTTTTGGCAAGAAACAAGAATCAGTGAAGTAAGACAGACTGGAAAGTAATATGAAATTATGAAATAGAGTGTATATCATTGACAACATGTCATTGACAATATGTCATTCTATTTTCCCTCCAGGGTCTGTATTGGGACCAATCCTATTTAATATCTTTATCAACAACATAGATAGTGGGACTGAAAGCACCTTCAGCAAGTTTGAAGATGACACCAAAGCTGAGTGCTGCGGTTGATTCACTGGAGGAAAAGTATGCCACCCAGAAGGACCGTGAAAGACTTGGGAAAAGGACACATGCAAACCTCTTTAAGTTCAACAAGGCCAAGTTCGAGGTCCTGCAAGTGGGTTGGGGCAATCCCCAGTATCAATACAGACTGGGAGCTGAATGGATTGAGAGCATCCCTGAGGAGAAGGACTTGGGGTATGGGCAGATGAAATATTGAACATGAGAAGCTAACGTGCTCTTGCAGCCCAGAAAGCCAAGCATGCCCTGGGCTGCATCAAAAGTAATGTGGCTACCAGGCAGAGAGAGGGGATTCTGTCCCTCTACTCTGGTCCCGTAAAATCCTATCTGTAGTACTGTATCCAGCCCTGGGGTCCCCAGAATCAGAAAGATGTAGATCTGTTAGAAAGGGTCCAGAGAAGAGTCACGAAAGTTTTCAGAGGGGTGGAACACCTCTCCTATAAAGTAAAGCTGAGAGAGTTGGGGTTGTTGATCACAGAGAAGGGAAGGCTCTGAGGAGACTTTATAGCAGTCTTTCAACACATAAAGCCTCATAATAAAGATGGAGACATTTTACCAAGGCTTGTAATGATAGTGATAGTGAAAGGAGAAAAAGTTTTAAACAAAAAGAGGGTAGATTTAGTTTGGACATAAGAAAGAAATTCTTTTATGATAACAGTGGTGAGGCATTGGAACAGGTTGCTCATAGAAGCTATGGATGCCTCATCCCTTGCATTGTTAAAGGACCGTTTGGATGAGGCTTTGAGCAACCTGATCTGGTTATGAGCAAACTGATCATGCCTATGGGGTTAGACTAGATGAACTTTAAAGGTCTCTTCCAACACAAACCATTCTCTGATTCTGCAATTCCATGATTCTATGATTCTGTACAATTAGTACAAATTGTTCCAGGATCTCAATCCCTGGTCTGACACCTGACAGGCTGCTGTATCTGATCAAGTGTTCCACAAGAAGGAATTCTTTACAAAATAACACACTTGAAATTTGTCAAATATTACTAGTAAAATTTCATGTTTGCACTCAGTCATTCCTGACAAGACTTCTAAGGATTTTATTTCATTTATTATATTTATTCATTTTCCTATATCTATGTTAGAAACTCAAATAACATCAGCCTGAGATGAAGAGTTTTGATTAAAAAAGGAGCAGCTAGAACATCTTTATTCAGTGTCTTACTCTACTCCATATGTCTACTGAAACATTTCTTTCTTCAAACATCGTAATTTATTTCTTTTTTATTCTTTCAGCACCTCCAATTTTTATCAATAAGCTCACTGGAAACGTTATTGCTGCAGAACTTCCTGTTGAGATCATATTAGGAAGCAAAGGGAGTGTCACAGAGGAATATGCTCTCATATTTTTGGTATCACCTTTCTCCTTCTAATTTCCTCTCTATTTGTATGGGAGGAAGGGGAGAGTCCAGAGCCCAGTGTCTGAAACACTTACTAGATTATCTTCCTGTCATTCTCTGCTAATACAAGATTCTTCCCTTTGTGCCATCAGCTAGTGTTTTGACAAGTCATCAAAGACCCAAACAGACAAACACTCTTCTCAGGAAGACTCATATCTCACTATTGCAAAGGCTTGTTTCATGCTTAGCCAAAACTGCCCTTTTCAAGGCCTTCCATGTAGTTCTATCAAATAGCAACACCCAAACTACTTTCCTTCCTTGGAATTTAGCAGCCTTCAGTCATACACAGATTTTTGTGAGAAAGCAGTTTGTTCTGTGAGCATCATGAACAATTGTTGCATCACATAGTTTGTCCAGAAAGAGAGTAAAATTTTAGCCCCAAATGCCACAATCTTTGCAGCCAGCTAGAAAAGCCTTTAAGAACAAAAACGTCCAGACAACCTTAGCTACTGGCTTTGTTATAAACTTCAGCTCCAAAGGAGTAAAGGGCTGTGAGAGCCTGTATTTGTGGAGACCTTTGAAGATAAAAGTGTTGAAAGTTATTTTCTATATGTGAAGGCTGGGTAGACGAACACTGGACAGGAGCCTCTAGAGCTGAGAAGCCACTGTCTGAACTTACAGTGCAACAGCTGTCTGTTACACAATACAGGATTTCAGCAATATCCACTGGGCATTCTTTTCTTGTTTGTGTTCCATTTCAAGTCTGTATATGACATGTTTAAATGCACACAAACAAACATGTATACACATGTATGGGCATTTCCTACTGTTATTTTCCAAACCTATCTTTCTAAAGAAAAGCAATAATAAAATAGGCATAATATTGGGAGTTTAGTAACTTAGACTGAACAATACTGCAACAATTTTTAAATTATTTTCAAGCATTTCTTTTTAAATCAATAAATTCAAACTCAAATTCAACTCAGAACATGGCAAGTCATGGAAATACACAATTACAATATAAACTGCATATTTCTAACCCTTTCTCACACACCTAGAGGAAAGGTGAAAGTATTTCAAAATCAATACAGTTACATTTAGTGATACTATTTTCATAGTCGTTCATCATTAATGTAATAATAATAATAATAATAATAATAATAATAATAATAATAATAATAATAATAATAATAGTAATAATCTAGTCCTTGAAGAGTAGCTTTCCAGCTTGTTTTCTAGCAACTTTCTAGTAATCATGCTAAATACTTCTTGCAAAAAAAACATGTAGTGATCATTCCTTCAGAGTTACATTATTTTAATTCCTGGTAATGTCTTCTTTAGAAGATAAGAGCCAGTTCCTCACTGGAAGGGCTAGTGTTTCAGAAGTTAATTTCTACCAAGGCTACTTTCCTTCTTCTCAACAACTACATGGCCAAAAAAATCCTAAATACATTTCTCATTTTATTTTCAAAACAAAAAGTAGGTTTAATGTGGTTATTCCTGTAAAAGGAATGTTTTTCTAATATTGGTAAATTTAATGTATGAGAGAAGAGTAAAGGCTCCTGGTTTGCATCACTCCTACATATCTGATAGTAAATTCCCATCCATGAGTCACATGTGGTATGACACAAGCAATCAGCCCACATGATTACTGTGAATCTTAACTTGCAGCACCAAAGGAAGTACGGGGCTTTCCAGATGACTCCTGCAATGCAAGCAACATTTTAGAGGGATGAACTATTATTTCTGTCAATTCAGACAGCACAGAGATTGCAAACAGAAACTTCCTAAAGAACAAAAGCTTCTGGTGACTGACACAAAGCAATATAACCTGCAGACAGGTGAGCAAATAGAAAAGGTGTAAATACATTAGGGCAAGGATAGGATAGACTGCAGAGAATGAGTTTACATATTCTTCAGTCCCCTGTCCACAAATCATGATATACTAGAAACCATCACAGCTAAGTTTGTGTCCTCCTAAAAATTCCCTGTTGTAATGTTCTTTCCCTTAGAACTGTCCTCATCAACGTTAGGGTGTATTTTTACCCACATTTACTTGTGCAAGTTAGAACAGATATTCAGTGAAATATCATTAGAGGTATCATAAAGCTGAATGAAAATTTTATGATGACTTAATTTCATGAGAAAATACCAATTCCCCCAAACCAGAAAGTGTTGTGCAAGGTTGTTAGCCTCACAGCCTCCTGGCAAGCATTGTGTCATGATGACACTAGACAGGACTTTGAGCATCTGTGAGCTTCGTGCTAGAACTGCCTCAGGGACCTGAGGACATTCAGAGGTTGTCATGTGCAGCTTTCCAGACTTCTGTACCCTTTCCAATGGCAACAAATCCCTGGATCTCAAACCCTCCTGAACCTTTTGCTTCTCCTGGCAACCTTGAAAACCCTGACTAATGCCAAAGCCCAAAGGTCTGTCTCTCATGCTCATTGATCATAGCTCTTACATGATGCGAGGATACATAATCTTCTGGTTGCCTTATTGACTTTGTCTTTATAACCAAGCCAAGAGATGCAGTGCTTGGCTTTCCACTCTCACTTTCACTACAGACTTGCTAAGACAGATTCTAGTTTTCCACATGTAGGCATCTTTATTTTTAGTTTCAAAATGGATCACTCTTGGTCAGCAGGTCTGCACTATTGGGATAAGGACAGCTTAGCTTTATCTTCAGATTTAAGGGTCCAAGCTTCTAAGGGCAAAATCAGATGCTCTGCTCGCCTAATCAAACTATCTCCTTCTGTATTAAAGGATCTGCTAGAAAAAGATGCTTCTGACAGAAAATATTACATCTATATATTTTGCCAAGAAAAGTTACACCAATTTATCCTCAATGATTCTGTCAACCTTGCATTTTATGATTCAATATGGTTCTCTCTTTGTACTGATATTTTAGGGTTGGAAAGCTTTTAGGTCATGATGATGTTATGCCAGCTTATCTTGGTATGCCAGCTCACCTCAGTAGACAGTTTTCTACACAGTTTTAAGACTTGAATTACTCCTATCTTCTATTTCAATTTTGTGGGAAGAAAACCTCAATATATGATGATTAACCAACCAAATAAATGTCGGATCTAGGCTTCATCACCAAGAAGTTCATATGACCTTGCTGAATGATCCCACACCACATTCTCCCTGGCCCAAAGTTAACTTGCATTTGCAGTGAAGACTGGATCAGGGCAACAAAGGAATAGCTGTTTCCCAGTTATGTGACTGGGAGCACATGCTGCATAACAGCAACATCGTATTTCCTAATTCAAATAAATTCACCTGTGAATGGGGTAATACAGGTATATTCCATTATTCCTGCTGGAACGGGGGAGACTGTGAGAGAAAAATATATAATTGCTAATTCTTTAAGATTAAAACATGCAAAATTTGCTGTTTCTCAATTGAAACTCAAACCAGAAAGAGCTCTGAAAACTCCAGGAACCTGCACATCCTCAGCAATCTCATCTAGAACAAGAGTGAGTGATTCTCTTTCAATGCTTAAAATGGCCTGGTCAGACATCAAAGGAGTAGTAACAGAATCCAAAATAACTCCAGAAGTCAGATTGACTATTGCTAAGGTTGGTTGCAAGCACTAGTTCTGCACCAGCTCCTATAGTTACTGTGTTTATTAACTTTAAAATAATTTTTTTCTATTTTTTCTATCTTGTGTCTTCCCTTTGACTTAAGTGAAGATCAACATGAAGAAAAGGAGTGTATAAACTCTGGGTATGCAAATCACACTACTTTAAAACAGTTACAAAATTTCTTGCTGAGAGAGATAAGACTTTATGCAAATTACATATTACACTAAACTGATTGTATATGCATGCAGATGATAAACTGAAATACACCACTGAAATCTGTGCCTGCTTGCACACTCACAGCAAGGTCATTTTGATAGCTGAGTACCTGCTGTGTCTCATGTGACACACTGCATTTATTTGAATGAGCACAACGTTTTCCTCTGACAAAAGAATATTTTCAAGGTAGAATTGCCTGACTTGTGATAGCTTCCTTCTTATACTTACTTGGTATTATTGCTGCAGAGAAAGCTCATGTACACTCTAATACTATTTCCAACAGAAGCTCCGCTCTTTCTAGAATTGCAGCCTGCCTTGTTAGGGCTGGACACTTGTCCTCACTGAAATCAATTACAGCTTTGCCCAGACCTTGACTGGAACAATAACATCAGGGAAAGGACCACCCATGGGTTGTAATACATATTAAATGATGTTATAAGAAAAACTGCAAGACAAAAAAGAAGGTGCAGACACTCCAATATGAATAGCACAGTTAGCATTAGTAGTGTCAAGCAGCACACATGCCACAGAGAGTGGGAGAGAACCAGCTCAACACAGAAGTGCACATCCCAAATATCACCCTCACTTCCAGCAGTCAGAGGGTGAGTAGCTCTTACAGCATGACATGTATTACTCACTGTTTTTGTCTAATAATTATAATAATTCTGAAAATTCATGCTGTTATTTTTTTCCTTATTTAGTGCTAAACTGCTCTGTGACATCCACAGTCAGCCTATATTTACTGACATATCTGGGAAAAGCATATCCTTTTGATTTACTGTCTTTTAATCTCACTTATGGTCTCTTCCTTTTTGTTGTGCTGGGCTGGTTTCAACCCTGCCTTCCTACATACCAGTCTGGAAGATTGTATGGTCCAGCTTGCCACTAAGAACAACTTGCTCATGCAACAGACTTGCCTCCTGCTGTGCCTGTGACATCCCACCACAGACCACCAAATTCTTTCTACTACCAGCCTGCTGGAAATGAAGGGCAGTGGTTCCTGATGACTGCAAAAGCAGCGGAAGAGATGAAGGAAACACTGATCTGACCTACAGGCAGGATTTAATCCACGCAAGAAAGTGTGAAGTATGGAAAATATGTCTCAACACATCACCAAGACAGAACACATAGTAACTGGTTCATCCAAACTAAAGCAAAATTCCCCATCTTCTCAGAAGGATTTTGCTTGAGACAGTCCTGACCTAACAAAAAGGGCACTTGCGAGACACACTCCCTCTGCAGTAAAAACTTCAAGGCTCCTCATGCTGTCCAAGTGTGATCAAAATAGATCAATATTGCAAATGTTGTCTCCCAAATTGCCATCATTGCTTACATATAATTCTATTATACCCTCAGGAACATAACAAGTTGTAGGAACCACCTTTTTGATGCTAGCGATTTCCCAGTTTGATGTGAGATGTTATGCTGCCACAAGTATCTGTCTTCTTGTTATGTACTAGTCAGAGTATCTTGGAAGAAAGGACACTGCAGCAGTGAGAGCAGTCAATAATTCTTTTGGCTTATCAAAATCTATTAATTTCAAATTTCCAATAACCAATACTTGGCACTTACATCAGCTTTCAATCATTCATTTCAACTAGCAGAGAGAATCTTTTAGATTTTAAACTAAAACTTAAAGCTTTAGTTTAAACTAAAACTTTCTTTTTAAACTAAAAGTAAAATCTTTTAGATTTTAAACTATGAAACTCCTGCTGAATACACATATGCATTTTATAACTATCAAGCAAAATTGTTATAGATGGCTAACCACAAAATACTGTGGATCTTTCCAAAGTGATAATTTAATGACTGTTCTGCTACTAAATTCCTCAACTTCTCCCAGTGGAATAGTTCAGATTGCAGGGGGCTTTTGATGGGTTTAACATTACTTTGTCATTACTATTTTTCCTCATTTCCTATTTGTAGAAATACAAATATATTTTCTTCAAATTTCTTACATATGAAGAATCTGATATAATGAAATGCTCTTGCATAGAGTCCAACATAAGAAAAAAATGGTTATCAAACAAACATTGGGGTCTGCCTCGAGCTTTAACTATAGTACTATTACTAGATTATGCTTCCTAGTGAGACACGTGAGCTTTGTTGCCTCCTACTATTTCATTTGAATTTACTGGAACTACTGCTATACTTAATCTTACTTAATCTTAAGTACAGATCTGCACACTTGACTGAGTGAGGATTTTGTTGCTAGTATGTCTCATCATTAGGACAGGAAAAGAATGGCTGAGGGTCTCTGCTGGATCCCAGAGTCTAGGGGAGGACATAGCTGAAGGAGTTACAAGATTACCTACAGGATGACCACCCATATTTAGAGATATTGACTGGATCCTGGAAGCAGGAGACATAGTGTTTCTGCAGCAACTTTGCAAGACAAAGATAATCTATCTGTAGCAAGAGATCTAAAACTTTTTTATTGTGAAGTAGCCCTGTGCACACTGAAGACAAAAAAAAGACAAAAATTCTGTTTAGTGGTAAGAGTCAAAGGCAAAGTGTTTCCACAGAAAATGGGCAGAGGTAGAAAACATTGCTTGGCTTTTTCCAGCTCCATTTTTCCTGTGCCATGGGCCTTAAATGAAGTAAGTTAAGGCAAGGAATGGGTTACTGCACTCCCAGCTGTTCACACAAAAGGACGCTTTGTACCTGTTCCCAGTGAATGAAAGTTTGTTCTGTGTAAAAGCAGTTCATCACCCCAGCCTTGCAGTCCAGGGGAGTGGTGGAGCAGCAAAGCCCAGGCACGTTCTGGCTGGAATCAGTGTGCTAGCAAGGAAGAGGAAGGCTGAAGGGTAGGTCTGCTGCAATCAAGATTCATTACCTTTAACATGTAAACATGCCACCACCTGAAGTTTGATGTCATCACAAATGCAAACAACAGGGATAATCTGCTAAACATAAGCAAGAGAATGTGTATTTTTCACTTTAATCCAGCTCTATTTAGTTTACTGTATTTGCTTAAGGCTGGAGTAATTTTCCTATCTTCCACTGAGATACTATTCAGAAAAACCTGCACTACGCTGACCCTATATAATTATAAAGCAGTGTACTCCATGCTTCCTTTGATGTTCTCTTAGATCTACATCTCCTAAACTGTGATTTGTTTCAGACATTGCCATTAGGCTTGTGCCAGGCCCTCAGCTGGGGTAAACGAGTGTACGTCTGTGGGATCTCAGGTGAGTCCCAGAATTTCATGCCAGTGGAGAGTATCTGGGCTGTCTTGGAAAAGTCAATTCTCAGGTGATGCAGTTATGACAAAGGCATAGACTGTGGCTAGAGATGAGATAATATGAGGCTAGGCTAGTATTTGTGTGTTAAAAAATACAGAAAAAATAGAAGTAAAACCAAAGTCACATGATTAAAATAGCAGCTTCTTCTCTTCTCATGTCAGCTGGTGACCCAGCAGTTTAAACACTTCTCCTCCACATAGGGGTCACAAACAGGGCACATGGGCCATGCGTCTGGGTCAGCACACAGCAGCTGGATAGATCTGGATTTCCTCTACATCTTCACCCCTCTGACATTCAGAGTATCAGCTCCCACCCCCCTCTTTAATCCTTGAGTCTTTACTTTAGAGCTTATAATAAATCAATAGACAGTAGAAGAAAATCCCTGTGGGAGCAGCAATTGTGGTCCTATTATAAAAGCTTAAATTCCCCACCTGCCACTTGACCAGCAAAAAGCTTGGATTCCCCACTCCAGCTCAGATTATGTAAAACTATTCAAATCCTGAGTGACAGTAGTTATGAAGACAGCTGTTGGACTCCCTAACTGGGGGAGGCAGGAGCAAATGCTGTGGAGTCCAGTAAGACCTGTCTTTCTATTCACCTTCCTCCCAGAGATCCTTGCAATGTCTTTGTTTTCTTTCTTTCTTTCTTTCTTTCTTTCTTTCTTTCTTTCTTTCTTTTTCTTTCTTTCTTTCTTTCTTTTTCTTTCTTTCTTTCTTCTTGTTTGTTTTTTATTCTTTGTTCCAGTGGAGGGAAACAAATAATCAAAGAAGTAAAAAATACCCAGCCCCAAAGCTCTCAGAAATGCCATTTAAAAATGGAGATTGATTCAGAGACAATTCTCCTCACACTCACAGACACCCTCCACCCCCACCTAGTCAATCCCCTTTCTCTCCCCACCATTTCTGGATTGTGTTATTTGTCACAGAAAGTGGCAGAAGATGGTGGGGTGAGATGCCATGTAAACCAGTCATTTGTCAAAAACATTCAGTTTGACATGTTTCTGAGAGGAAGATTACACTAGAATGATGCTATCATGTTTTCAGTCAACCAAATGTAGAGGCACCACCCTTCAGCTCACTAAGACTCTGCCACTGCCAGTCATACCATTCTTGGGGGTGTTTCAAGCTGCTGTTTACCAGGGGGTTGAAATTCAGGAATGCAAAGTGGTTTCCCATGACACTGGTTACCGTGCATTGGGGAAAGTGAGAGCAAGAATCCCAGCCACTCAAAATCAGAGTGAATTGTGAAAGCCCTGTTAACTTCCCTGTGTTCATTGGGTTCTGAATGCCCATACAATACTCCTGCCCATGCAGGAGTAATTGGAGAAGCCTCTCTGTTTACACCTCTTTCTTACAAAGGCTGGGCTTCTAGAGAAGTCAATAAAGAATGTTTTATTACTGGGAGGTGGAACAGTCCAATGAAGTTTTGCTGAATGTGCAATGTTCATTTGACCTACATCGCATCAGAGATTAGCTCTAACAATATGACGGATCAGCATTTGATAAAGCCTCCAAGACACATAACAAAAGCATACACCAAACACACTTATTGCACTATGACCACAATCTTTTAACCTCTTTAGTTCAAGAGCTTATTTCTTATCTCTGTTGCTTTTGTACAGTTACATTTTCCATGTGCAAATCCTGGCCTTTACTTTCGTTTGGCAACACAGAGATGCAATGAAACAGTATCAACAGGAAAACTGGAGATCCCCTTGCTGTCCTGTTGCAGTCAGATCAGACCATTTCTTCCTTGCACCTTCCAGGCTGATGGGTAGTGCTGGCCTCTGCCGCAGCCCTCGTTTTCCCACTCTTCCTAAACCAGGATGAGGTTTGATTCATGTAACACTTCTGTTATCACAAAGGAAGGTGCCTAACCCCCTCCCAGCCTAGTCTTCTGAGAGAGTTTGGATGAACTGCTCGCTGCATTGCCCGATGTACAGAGACTGCTAGCTGAGCCCAGCTGGCCTTTACGTGGATAAGGAAATAAAGCCACTAGAGTCCAAAGGGGCCATAAACCTCCAAAGTTCATACCAGGATTTCAATCTGACACAGAACTGAAAAAAAAGGAGAATTGGTTTCCTTTAGTGTCTTTAATTCTTCTAGCATCCAGAACATTAGCCAATGTGCTCACAGTTGCAAATATCTCTATCAAAAAGTTATATTTTTGGATGAAACTTTCACAGAAGAGCAGGGGGGGAAAAAAAGCAGTGGCAAACCTGAATTCTGATGTAAAGAGGATTGCTCTGCAAAGTCTTCCATTTAATGAAATAAAGTTCTATGATTAATTTTAAACACCCAAATTTTTGCCACTGTATTATAATTTACATCATAATAAATACTTCTTTCTGACTGGTTATTGTCTATGAATTTTGAGGTAATTGTTGGACAAGCAGAACTGATATATCCCCTAAAAGGAACATAACAGTCCTAATTTAGAGAGACAGTCAGTTTCCTCTGCAGGAGTGACGAGCATCCAGTGGAAGTTGAGTCAAAATGAGAATGGAAGACACATAATCCTTCACAGAAGTAGTTTTGCTATACTGCATTTATAGCTAATTATTTGGCCATGCAAACAGCTCCTAGATGTGGGTTTCAATTACAAATATTTATGCACATGGCAAAAAAAAAAAAGCATTTAGAAAATTTTTATCCTTCCCTGATTTGCCTTGTGGAAACACACATTTGTGCCAGTTTTGGACACACGAAGGACGAGGCAGAAACAGAAGGTCAGGCAGGAAATCTTCTATTCTAATTTTCTGACTCCATCTTTTTATATATTTTGATCAGAAGGCAAAAGATTGGCTACACAAGTTGCCACCTTCTTGACCTCATTGGTGAACATCACCATCAATCATATTTCTCTTCTCAGAGGAGAAATATGTAAACAAAATTGATACGTTCTAAAAAATATGCATAGTTTACATGAAGCTGCGTGAGAATCTCCACTACAAACTGCAAATACTGAAAAGCAGGAAAATTCAGGGTGACACACATTTTCATTTTTTTGGGTTTTTTTTTTTCCTGAGAAACATTACATATTTAAAAGCTTCATAGCAGAAAGGGCATGGGAATCACTATCAGGTTCCAGCTCTGCACCACTCTTTCCCATCAAAGAATGTATTCTAATAAGTCTGGGACAATAAGAGAGAAAAGGTAAAGTTTAATTTGAGAAAGGGGTCTTTGAATGGGTAATTCCCTTATGACTTCAAAGTAGCCAGATTTTTTCTCTGCCTCAGAGAGACTGGGTAGCAGTTTCTGAGTGGTGCTGCCAATGGGTGTGTTCTGGATAAACATTACAGTTGTTCTTCCCACACACATTTGGGACAAAGTGTCCCTGCCACTGACATCAAGAGATTGTCCCAGGCAACTGGCATGTCCTGGGATAGTGCTCAAAACATGTTTAACACAGTAGGTATGTTAAATGGAGTGAACTTGGCAGGTTAAGGTCAGTCTCCAGAGATAACATTATCATAATAGCCATTTGTCACCAGTGGGAGCAAACACGCTTGATACAGGCATGTATCAACTCCTTTCCACAGCTTTTGCCAGAACCTCATAGGAAATAAAAATGCCAGAACTTTAGAAATCAGGGTTCTTGCTGTCCTTATTTATTGACTGTGTTATGTTTGATTCCTCAGTATGTCCTGATATCAGGCCTACAGCACTAGCAAGGTAGCAACAGCTTTAACCAGAGGAACCTCAGCAAAAACCAAATCAGGTATGTAAATTTTGCCATTCATGCTGCAATAGCATTCAGATCTGGCTGTGTGCATTACCCAGAACACAAAGCTATACAGTTTTAGTCTTTATCAAGTCCTCCATTCTTTCCTCTTGAACTATTCCAGACTTCAGCACACTGAGTTCAGAGAAAGTTCAAGCTCACTGCTTACACCAGGAGGGATGAAATCTTTGCTTTGCATTTCACAGGGATCATTGCAGGTTCAGAGAGTGGGTAAAAGGCAACAACTAATATTTGTGTCAGCCTGGCACTCTCCATGCTGTTCAGCCTCCTCGCTGCACTCCTTGCAGAGTTGTGATGGAAATCATTCACAGCTAGAAATGTTTGGCACATCAAAGCTATGCTGCCAAGCTGGTACACCTAAAATGTTATCTGTCCTCTCTTGTCTACATTTATTTGCAAAATCCACATTATCTTTTCAACATAGAAGTGTTTTCTTTCCAGGCACAGCTTGGAATGAATACTTTACAAGGTCAGAATCAATGTCAAATTGTTAACAGTCTTAGTCCAGTGAGTATGCAAGGGCAAAACAAAACAAAAATCCAACAAAATAAAAGGAGGAAACATCTTAGGGAAGGAATAATTCTGTTTGGACTTGCAGAACATTATCACAAATTAGTATAAGGAAAAATTTGTGAAAGTTAGGGAAATTATATACCATGTATATTCTCAAATCTAGGCTTCAGATATCACATTTTAAAAGAGGCATAATATATTGATTTATTTTATTGACTTGTTTGTGGTTTGTGATAAAAAACGCATCATATAAAAGTCATCATCCATTACATTACAGAGTATACTAGGGGCAAATAAAGAAGAAAATTCTGTGTTCCTTCAGATGGAAATGTTTGAAATAAATAAAAGATGGGAGAATTTTCACTGAATAGTGTGTTTCCAATAATAAAAAGTGCTACATTTTTTTAGTCTTCAAGTCCTGCTGAGATATTTGCTTCAAAAAGAAACTGGCAGTAGCAACAATAACAAGGTAATACTGCTGAGTTAACACAGTATTTAATGTCATGATTTTAAATATGTTGTACAACTGAAAGTTATGCCTTTGGCTTTAGCAGGTTAGGTGGTGAATTTTTATCACACCAGTGTAAGAAGGAGCATGTCCCCTTCTGTTTGCTCAGAGAGCAGGTTCCAGCAGGGCCATGCAGACCATGGCGAAAGTGAGGGCTGCTCCTGAGAGGGCTGGAGTCACTTTCACCCCACGGATGGTACAGCCCTTGTGCCTGGACTTGCAGGTGCTCCCAGCCTGACAGTGTGAAGGCTTGGCCTTTGCTGGGTACAGACAATGCTGCAGGAGATCAGCCAGCTGTACCTTTTGCTCACTCTCATTGCCTCTGACCAGTGCAACATGGTTGCTTGCTCCACAGCACGGTACAAAGAGCAAACAAAATCTGCCCTGACATTCCTTCATCTCATCTCTTCCCTTCACATCAAATAGGTCTTGTAACTACATTTGGGTGGCAGGTTTGCAAAATTGTAGGCTCCCTAAGGCAGAGTCAGTGTGATCTGATTTGCCTGTACAGGACCCAGCAGAATGAGGCCCTAAACCTAATTTGCAGCCTCTAGGCACTAGAGTAATATCACTAATTTAATACAAATGACAATGAGAGGAAGGGACATGCTATTCACAAGAGTGACTTCCCACCCACAGATGCTTGGCAGGACTTCAGATTTGCATTTAGGGAGTGCATAGGCTTTGCTGAAATGGCCATTCTCTGTACAAATATGCCTCCGGGCAGCAATAAAAAGTAACAGACGCAGATTAACACTAACAAATCACATACCCATTGCACTATACATGTAACCTAATGCATGTGAATAGTCCTACTGGGTTTACATCTGCTACAGACTCACAGCCTTGTTGAGGGCATGTTGAATCTCTCTCACAGCACCAATTCTCCCCAAAAGCAAGGAGTTTGGCAGCAAAGGGAACAGTCCCCCCAAAGAAACTGGGGGACACCAGAGGAGGGGAAAGTGGAGTAGAGCCACCTTCACTTTACCTAACAAGCTCTCAGGATTTCAGGCATCTTGTGAAAAGTTGCTATCTCAGCTTCCTCTGTCTCCCACGGGGAGACTGAGGGGATAGGATGATTTGTTTATCCCAATACCTAAGGGACCTGCTATAAATCAAGGGTGGTTGGAGCAGAGTTGGAGTCTGGATGACCTGCTTACACTGATTTACAAAATTTTAGATGACTGCAGTTGGGTAAAAAAAAAATCTCACTTTGGTGGCTGACTGAGTTATACCGCCACAGCAGTATCAAAAGTGAAGGTAGGGATGAGTATGTACATCTTTTGTACATGTCCCTGCTCTCTAGGACAGCCAGAGCTCAGTCACAGTGGAAAAGGTAGTTGTGACCTGTAAGTGAACAGATCACTACACTAGGCATCTACTTTTGGTGTCCTGTCTCCTCCCTCCACTGACGAAACAGACAGACACTGGCAACTTCAGCTATATAAGGCTGAAAGCACTTACTGCTCTAATGATCTTGGACATTATCAGAGGTGTGATAACATAATCATTCACCCAGATGAGATGACCCGGAATCTCTGACAGTTTTCATAAGAGTTATGGACTAAGACGGCCCTATACATTTTGGAGAAGGGATTCAAAACTGGTGAGAAGGCCAGCCACAGGGCCTGCAAAACATAGTCCATAAATTAATTTTAGCTCCAAATTGATCAAATCTGTTTTCAAAATGTTGTAAATAAATCCTTCCTTTAAAAAAAAAATTTAAAAAAAGAAAAAATAAAACCGTTGTAGGTAGAATGTGTGTTTGTTTGTCTTTATACCTATGGCTTTCTGTAGGAAGTGTCAGAATCTTGCTGCTTCCTCCTGTTTTTAAGCTGCCCTCTTGTGTCTTGTTATCAGGTGTTTTTGACTTGCATGAGTTCACACCACCATTTGCCTGCATCCTCTTGGCATGTACAGAAACTGAGTCAATGACCTTCCACACCACCTCCACTGCTTCTCTGAAAGGATCTATTATGTGGCTCACTGGAAGAGAACAAGCACAGTTCTGTTTCAGTCAGCATGACTCTTACAGTATAAACACTGAAAAAAAACCTGCTCCACATAGCTAGCCTCATTTTGCATTAGTCAGGAAAGGTCAAGGCAAAATTGGAGTCAGGAAAAAATTGGTCAGTGTTTGGAATCAGTCTCACTTGAGCTTGACTTCCTGCTCTGAAACAAAACCAACCACAGTGCCTCACATTATCTGAATACGAAGTTTAGAGAATGTTGCTATACATGCCACACAAACACATTTTACACACAGTAATTCTTTGAGTGCCTTAAGAAACTCCAAGCATAAGTATGGAGACTCAGCAGTTACCAAGAACCAGAAAAAATGCAAAGTCTAGGCCTTGTATTCTTTCCTTCTCCATTTATACTATAGAGACGATTTATTAAGAAATTTTCCTCTAAAATTAGTGGCAATTCCTTCTAGAAATACATCCAGGCCAACAGAAGAAACAAAACTTGCAGCTTCTTACTTAGTACCCAGGCCCACTATTGTGCATTCAAGAGCAATTCAGGTATCCTGGCTTTCAAACTGGGAAAAGGCAAACAAAGATGGTTTGATCTTTTGTTATTTTGCTAATCAGGCTAGAAAAATAAAAACACAATGTACCTACCTTTTTAAACTAAAATAATTAAAATATCAGTCTGTCAAGAGAATAATTAGATCCATTATTGATTAAATAGCAGAAGAAGATGACAGTTTGTTAGCTGTCTGTTTTTAATGGAATATCTGTCAAAGTTAGAAATTTGATCTCCCCATTACTTTCAGCCCCCTTCTTCCATCTGGCTGTAAATGCTTATGGACAAACCAAATAATAACAGGAGACAATGAAATAACCTCTAAGCTTTATGGATTTGAGGGTCCAGGGGACATGAGAAAGCACTTCACATTAATGCTCCAGCACTATAGGTGTTTAATGGATGCCCAGTAGTATCCCAGGGAAGAGACCTTCTTCAGTAGCATTAACTGGCAATGATTTTCTTGCTCTGTGTTATTCCAGTCTTGGTACTTTCTTTAAGCTGTCTGCATTCCCATCCTGACTACCCTAAACATAGTGTTTTGTGAAAGAATAGAGAAAGGACAATTAGGGTCTGGGATTTGAGAGGCTTTTTTCCCTTTCCACAGCAACTCACTCTACTCTCCTTTCTCCTAAATAATTTCTGAAGTGGAAAAAAATAATCTCTGCTCACCTACGTAGATATGACCTTCCCTAACTTCTTCTGAATACAAATTCTTTAGTACACACTAAAAGACAGTTTTCTGCAACAGTAACATGCTTTTCTCTGTCTGAAATGAAGGGTCATCATGACTCACATCTTTTCAGTGATGGTGAAGGTGTGAAATCTGTCAGAAATAGAAGGCATTACAAGTTCCATGCGCCAACCATTGACCTCTTCATCAGTGTTCTGTAAGAAGTGTTGTTGTCCTCTTTGTAAGAGCACAGATGATGCAGGCAGCAAGAAAATTTGAAAAAATAAGCCATTTTATTCCAGCAAATACCTTTGGTACTCCCTGATTGATAGCCATATAATTTTTTGTCTTCAACTTCCTCAATTCCCCATCATTCTTGAATTTCTCTTCCAGATACCCAAATTATGATTCTAGATCTATTTCCCCCAACAACTCTGCACATATGTCAGTACAACTGATGTCTCTCCCACTCTCTGCCATATGCTTTCTACTCCTTGTTATCAGCCTCCTAAAGCTGTTCATCTTGTTTTCTCACCAGCATTTTCTCTGGCACAGCTCGGTCACTGCTCATAGCTTTGCGATATCCAGCAGGGCAGACACAGCTTGTGTAGTAACACATTCCTGAGTATGAGTGTGTCATTGCCTGTGAATGAGCTGTTACTCTAGAGCACCTGGGAAGATGGTGGGGACAGAGCTAAAAGTCCAGAATCAAATGTCTGTCCCAGGAGAGGAAAAAAAAAAAAAAAAAAAAGCAAGCAAGCCTTTCCAGTCAGATCCAGTCCCAAGTCTTTCCTCCCAGCTTGAGCTGGTCTGCCCCTCCATAACTGGGCATGGCCCTCTCATGGCCTGGCTCAGCCCCAAGAATCATAGAGCCATAAAATAGTATGGGCTGGAAGGGGCCGCTAAAGTCATCTAATCCAACATCCCTGCAAGGTGTTGCAATGACAACTTCAACTAAACCAGATTGCTCAAAGCCCCATCCAGCTTGGCCTTGAACACTTCCCAGGATGAGGCAGCCACAACTTCTCTGAGCAACCCATCCCGGTGTTTCATCTGGATAATAAATTCTTTCCTATGTCTACTCTTAACATATCTGCTTTTAGTTTAAAACCATTACTCCTTGTCCTATCCCTACAGGCCCTGCTAAAAATTCTATCCCCACCAACAAGAAGGAAATGACATTCAGCATTGACAGTGGCCTTGAAGGGGAAACATGTTGGAAAAATTGCTCTTCTGCCTTGCTTAAAGTTAATGTCTGGTGTTCTGAGTCATAGATTAAACGAGAGAGCAAACTCTGTGACTTCCTGGTAGAACTGCTGCCTCAGTTCCTGTACCTCACCCACTTACAACATCAAGCACAGACTGTTTGCACTTCACAAATGACGAAGAGACCATTCAAAGGGAGGGCAGCTCACAGAGTGAGGCCAGCAAAAGTCTTACAGCTGGTTTATTTGCTCTGGGCATTGTATATACAATGACAAAGCTTATGGTGTTCCTAGGCTGAAGTACCAGTGATAGGTATGACACCAGCTAGACAACCAACAGTGGTGCTCTGCTCCTCCTCAGTACTGGCAATACTTTGCAGCTCTGCCAAGACCTCAGGGAAGACAGTGCTGATACCTGTGTTGACTGCCATGGGGTGTGAGAATAAGAAGCAAAGAATGTTCATTGTAGTCCTTTACTACTGACCTAGAATCAGCTTGCCAACCTTTAATTATTAGCCTATTATAAACCAAGGAGGACGATGAAGATGATTGAGGGGTGGAGCAGCTCTCCTGTGAAAACAGGCTGAGAGAATTGGGATTATTCAGCCTGTAGAAGAGAAGGCACCAGGGAGACTTTACAGCCACCTTACAGCCCATAAAAGGGGCCTACGAATGTGCTGGAAAGGGACTTTTCACAAGAGCATATAGGGATAGGACAAGGGGAAATGGCTTCTAACTGAAAGAGGGCAGGTTTAGATTAGATATAAGGAAGAAAATCTTTACTGTGAGGGTGGTAAGACACTGGAAAAGGTTTCCCAGGGAAGTCATGTGTCTCTGGAAGTGTTCAGGGCCAGGTTGGATGGGCTTTGAACAAGCAGGTCTAGTGGAAGATATCCCTGTCCATGGCAGGGGAGTTGGAATGAGATAATCTTCAAGGTCCCTTCCAACCCAAACTACTCTGTGATTCTCTAATTCTGTGACTGTGATCTGAAAAGGTGGTGGATTGCTAAGAAGCAGCAGCTATGAGGAAGACAGAGTGAGTGTCAAAGGACAGTTTGGCACAATGTATAGCATGGAACATAGCTCATTCCCCTGTTTTCTTGGTCTGCTTTCTCACAAATAAATTCTAGAAACTTATGCTAAGGCAAATACCTCCAGCTCCAGGAGGATAACTTTCTGACCTCTGCACAAGAGTTCATTACTCAATAGGTGAGAAAAATGGGAAAAAACCACAACCACAAAACACTCTCAGCAATTAAATGCTACTTCTAAGAAGAGCTACACCATTTTTAGAAATTAAAAATAAATACAACAAACCAAATATTTCTGCCTATTTTATAGGGGACTTTTTAACATTTATCTTAGAGCACTCTAACACAGACTACTAAATATATGCCAAAACAATGTCTTTTAACAGAGAAAAGCTAACTCATTAAATTTCTTAACAGTGCATAATAGAAGACTTTCTAGCAGTTTATTATCAAGAGCTTTGCTTTTATTACTTCTTTTAATATAATTTGCTGAGCTGTTTTAACAATCTAGCTCACAATTTTTAAGGAGTTTAATTCACAAACTCACGTCCACTAATGTAACATTTGACTTCAGAACACAACCTAAAGTCATTAACTCTTCACTTCCTCTTTTTATTCTGCCTTTTTCTAAAGCAATGCATACATACAAGCACTTCTGTGTTCTTCCTAACAAGCAGTTCTACCTAACAACCATATTTAAAATCTTTCTTCATCATGTCCATATTAGCATATTATAGTTACTTTGGAAATACCTTGTTTGAACACATAAGATACTGTATTGTACTCCCAATACACACATATTTAAAAGCAATTTCATTGGCGAAAACAGTGTTCTTAAAAATGTAATTTTTTTCTCAGTACAGATAAGAAACATGATGAAAAGGATGTGGCAGAGAGAATTTGGATCAGAGAATCCAGATTTACCTCTAAACCGTAAGTACATATATAAAAGTCAGTAGAGTTTGGTGGACAAATAAGACAGTCAAGTAGCATTTCTTTGTAAAGGCTACTCTAACTCATAAATCTGTGTGCTTTAAAACACACAAAATCTTATAGCATATTTAAAAGAAGATTTAAGACATTCTCCGTCTTGTTCTTTAAAGTTTTGATGCAGAAATACATATATACAATTCTGTCTTCAAATACTATTGAGAAATGCCATACAAAGAAATTTTAAAAGTTTAAGTAGAATAAACTAAATCCAAGGTACTGTACCTAAGTTTTTCTAATGAGAGTAGATACACTGTGTCTTTGGCATTTAGTTGGTTGGGTTCAAGGATGGCAAACCTCTTGTTTATGATGCAAAGAATGAGGCTGATTTGTCCAGAACAAATAAAAACTGCAAGTTTAGCACAGTTCTTCTGCAGCAAAGAGGAAGGAACATGAGAAATGAAGAAAGCATCCCAGTCATACATAAAGGAGTCTGCACTCAAATCCCTGTCATTCTCTTGTGCACAGGCAGTATTTGCAGTTTCAGCCGTATTCAGTCGTGAACTCCACTTAGTCTGGATATCAACGATACAAGGCAGTAGACAATTGTGATAAACAAATGAGTCTGGTATCCACTGAAATGGGTTACTTCAAATGTAATGAGATGGGCTCCAAAAGCCCAGTCTGGCATTTAGACCTCAGTATTTAAGTGTGCCGGCATCTGCTGATCCTCTAGGAGAATCCTAATAGTCAAGGCAGGTGCTCATTTCTGTGGCTCACACATGTTCTAGGACATCCAAGGTCTCCACACGAGGGAGGTATGGCTGATGTGCAGATGTGGCACAGATTCTGCAGGAGATGCATCACTGTCTGAAGCCTTCTGGTGTTATCCCAGGGCACCTCCAACGTTTTAGATGCTTGTGTGTGCAGGCAACTTGTTTAAGTTTGCAGTAGAACCACTAAAGCTAAAGAGCTACTCAGGACACAAGCCAGGGGTGCTCAGTGCTGCTGTGTGAAACCACAACGTTCTAGGTCTGCAGCTGAAGGCTGTGTGGGTTTCCCTGCTACATTTCCAAAAACTCCAAAACTATAGGTAGACATCCCAAATGAGCCTTATATCAGGCTGTGAACAATCACTTTCTAGACTTTTCTAGCTATGTTAAGGCAATTTCTATTGACTGTTGAGGAAGCCTAATCACCAGCAGACTTTTCTCCTAGACTGCAAATTTTTGATTCTGAGTTGAATCCCATTTTTTTAGAACTGGCAAGGAAGAGACACAGCAATTAAATTCCCATTGTCAACAACTCACTATTGTTAATACCTGAGAAAACACAGACTATTAAAATATCATCCAGAGAGAGAAAACAAATTTTAGTGTAAGGTATGAAGCGGGAAGCAATGTATTCCAGGATTTTGAATTAGGTGTAAGAGTGAGGCAGAGTTACATAGGTGAGGAGTAGAACACTTCCTGACACCCAGGCAAACAGAGGATGTGAACCTATATTTTTTACTACTGGAATACATTGGGAATACAGCCCTAAGAATTAAGCTATCACATGTGCTGTTCCTCTTCCTTCCTCTCATGGTCACTGTTCTTTGTAGGGATGTGTTAAATGTTTACTCATCCTAAAAGTAAGCTAAGGATTACATTTAACAGTGCCTGGGCATTCAGCAAATGGAAGACCTCAGCTCTGGTTCCTGAGCTGTATCAAGTGGAAAACAACTTTGAACTAAACTCAGAAGACAGAGCAGACACTTTCGTTTTGATTTTTTTTTAATGTACATCAAATTTATCGATAACACAAATCAGTATGACTGAAACTGCAGACAAGGGGTTATATGACCTATCTATCCTTACTTTGACTTGCTGTTTTTTCAAATGTATTTGGCCTAACCCAGTTACCATGAAAAAGTAGTGAAAGTAAATTAGAAGAAAACTGAAATATAATTCTCTACTGCCTGCTGAAAGCCAGAAGTTCTATATCCTAGAGAGAACTCCCATACAAAGGCTCAATTCACATAAATATAAAATATATTTTTAAAAGTTCTTTTTAAGCCTGCAGGAAGGTAGTTTCATCAGTCTGGGGTTTTCTGAAAAAACAGTGAAAGCATCCATTTTCCAGGATAACCACATGATTTATTTATGATTAATCTGTCAACTGTGTTTCTTTTAAAGATAAGATCCTATTCAAGCTAGTGGGAAGATTTATCTTCATGCCTTATTAATACAATACCTAAAGGTAGTGACTTCTTTCTCTATACACGTATAGAGCAGCAAAGCTATAGTAAGTAATTTGTAAAGCAAGTGAAGAGATATGGCTTTTGTGTGAAAGACCAGTATCTACTTTAAGACTTCACACACTAATTATATGTTGTCCACAAACATGAGCTATTCTCAGACAGGTCAGAGCCTTCCACCAGAAAACAATCCTAACCGTTTCTATATTCAGCACATGCCAAGAGGAATACACCTGTCCTTCAGAAGGAACTATTTAAACATACTGCACAGCTGCTGAAAAACTTTAGAAGAAATTATTGGAAAGCACTGCAAAAGAGATGTTTTCAGTATCATCAAAAACTGACCTAGTTCTCATCCCTTTGTTCTACTGGCTGAACTATGAGTATGCAGCACAGACATGTAATTTGTACAGAAAGAGAATAAAGATGCATATCAAGTGCTGGGTAGAAATCCCAGGAACAGATCTAAAATGAATATGCCCTGATGTTACAGTAATATTGACAAAGATGCACTGTACTATATATGTAATAAACATTTCCATCACTTGCTTTGTCAGATACTGAAAAGAAATGAAAAAGCAAATACTGTGCAACTTGCAAGCTCCTTGGCAGCAGATAGGAATTTCATGGTTTTTTGGTTGGTTGATTGGTGGATCTTTAGAAAAAGTATGACTGGTCATGGTTCTCAAAAATGAAAAAGGAACATTTGCTAAAATCCAGGGTTCTACAGTAAAAACCCCTGAGCTCTCTCACTGAGTCCCATGAGGAGTTAGGTGTAATTTTCCTGGACACCATTGGATTGTTCTTGAACTTCATTAGTTCCTGATGAATATTTGCATATTGGTGTAGGAGAAGACATCAAGAGTCATTACACAGCATTCTAGTAGATGAAATTGCTCATTATCCTGACTTGTTGATGAAGGTTTGTAGCACTGTTTGTAAGGGCTTTGTTCCCAGTTTTACCCTACTACAATATAAGTAATTTCTCTAACCAGAATCATGTTTCTTTAATTGAACTTAATTGTGATGACAGTTGCTGCCATGATCCACAGAGTTGTGCAAAGTTTAGAGTACTGACTACAGTTTTGGTTTTCACCACAGAGTCCAGATGAAGTGGGGCTTTTTTACTGAGGAAAAGGAAGAAAAATAAAGAAATCCAGCCTTTGAAATAAGAAAGAACTAAACATTCAACATTTCAAGGTAAAGGACATAAGATGTAAGCCAGTGAAGGTTCTGCTTTTCATGCCTGTGGGCCCCGGTTATGAAATTACTGCTTTGCATTTGCCTTCTCCTTTTGCTGTCTTCCCCTCAATGCTTTGGTTGAAAGCAGGAAGTAGAGCAGTGGGTGGAAGCTCACATACACAGAGAAAAAAAACATTTTCCATGGTCAGAGGGGGCTGGGGTTTTCACAGAGGACAGAAAAATGTTTAATTTAAAATGTGGTGAATCCAAAACTGGTTGTGCCCACCTCTAGGTGTAACCGAAACAGAGCAGACACATTAAGTTCAGTTCCACAGAGAACACAAACCAAGCACAAAATGGAAAAGGTCAACACAGGATGGTGAGGGCTTCAAGTGATGCAGAGAGAAAATTCCCCAGGAAAGCATTAGTGTGAACATAAGGCAGCTGTGTTATTTAATGATGGGAGGCAGACTCTCTGTGGCTCAACTTCTTATATGTTCTTGTAACATCCGAGCATTCCACATGGGCAATATTCACATTTTGCAGAATCACTCATAAGTCTGCATATTTTCAGTGAAAAGCTATATAAGCAACATGGTTCTCACTTTGCAATAACCATGCCTGTTCTTTGTTTCTTGTTTTCTTGCACTGTACATTCTGTTGCAGTTTCATGTTCTTTTAATTTTGATAGATTCTGATTAATTATGAAACTCAAGAAATACAGCTGGAACTGAGATTTAACTCTTTTTAATACCTCAAATGCCCTTGATGCTCAACAGGCATGCAGAAACTTCTACAAGTCATCTTCTCAGTAAAAGTACTGCCCAGCAGCCCACAGATACTGTCCAGACTTCTTCCTCCCCTCTCTTCCATTTACGACATTTAGCATGTACAAACACCAGAAACTAGGAAATCCCCCAGCTAGGATTGCCCTCTCCTAAGAGAAACAGCTGGTTCTGATGGCACTGCCTTCAGCTGATCTTCCACCTTCTTTCGTTCCTTGCCTCATGATGAAAAGGTTCAGCTGTATGCTGATAAACATGTGAGAAGATGGAGAAATCCTGTAAACTGGGAATATTGGCTCTTCAATTGCAGTGAATTAGTGCACACGCTTGCTTCAGCCAAGGTCTGTCTGCTCACCAGCCAAGAGCCTGTGGTCTTACGGCTCACTTTGTGGTGTTTAGGCAGACAGAAAGGATATAACCTGTCCTAGTTTAAGCTCAGCTGTGAATATGGCACTGTTTCCACACCAGGTGGATAGCATGGTAAGCATAGCTTGAGTAGCAAAAAAAAACACTGTGAGGCTGCAAACCTGCTTTCTTTTACAATCTCTTGTTTTCAGGTGCTTGTATCTGTAACAGCTGCACATGAGGTTGAGTTTTTCCAGACAAAGTCATTGTTCTAAAGGGAAGCAATTATTTTCAAAAGCAGGCACAAAAGCATTGCAGAACTATTATCTCAGAGGTGAGAGGAGTTGCAAACACCTCTTTCTGACAATGAAAAAATATCTGCTCTCCCATTGACCTATTCTGTATCTGAGCTGACTGATTTTTGGCACTCAGCATGTTTAGTTTATACATACTTAAGCTCCTAAAATGTACCACAGGAAGGCTAAGGTACACTTTGAAAAGAAGTATTTATGGGCTATGTTCAGGCAACAGCAAGATCATAGATACCAAGGGAAGAGCTCTGATAAAGCAGCAGGCAGAGTACTCTGATAAGAATGCTTGAGCTGTAGCGTATTGAACTGGCTGGGATGGATTTAACTTTCCCCACGGCAGCCCTCATAGTGCTGTGCTGTGTGTTGATGCCATAAATGGATTGATAACTCAGTGGCACAGCACCAAGGCTGTCTCTCTAACACTCCCCTCTCACCCGTAGGCCAGGGGTGGTCAGAATTCTGGGAGTAAACACAGCCAGGACAGGTGACCCAAGCCGAGCGAAGGAATATTTGATATGGCAGCTGCTCAGCTAAGAAAGTTAAGGGAAAGGCAGGAGGTGAGGGGGAGGGCAGTCATTATTACTATGTGTAATGAAGTCCTGCTTTCCAAAAAGTGGAAAGTAGAGAATAAATCTTTTCTTTTGCTTCCATTTGTGACCTTTGCCTTTGGTTTATTAAATTTCTTTTTTTGTGGGAAAACACCCCAAGTATTTCCATTTTATTTTCTTATCCCAGCTATACTTCTGAGGAGGAAAGAGATATAGAGTGTCTTCGTGGGCACCTAATTATCTACAATACCACTCCAGTCCCTCTCTGCTCCTATTTTATTTCTTTCCCAAGGAGACAATACCTAGGAGAAAAGTACTCTGATTAGTAAGTTCTCCCAGTTTCAGAGATACAGAGATTGCATTTCCAGCTGAAAGCCTGAGTTACTAGGGAGGCTGAAATTAAAACGTGTTTCAGCCTGTAAATCACAGAACCATGTGCCATGGGCCAAGTTCTGTTTTGATTTGGTACAGCTTAAAGAGATTCCTATCAGAGTGCCCCACATAAACGTCCAAAAAAAGATCACATTTCTAACCCCACAGCAAGGAGCAGATGTTATTTTCCATTATTCACTTATGGGTTAAAAAAGTCAACAGAAGTGTTACAAAATGTTCAGTTCTGTTCAAAAATACCTACTAGCTATACATTAAGCAACCCTCCAAACACATGATAACTTCTGGGAATATCAACCAAAGAGTGTACAGACTGGTTGGTAAATTGCCTTTGAGTCAAAAATAGCGAGTGTGTTTGTTGAGCAAGGCCATTGCAGTAGCTCAGAACTTGTGGTCGGCACCCGCTGCATGTTGCTGAGTCTGCAATTTCACAGCAATACAAATATCAACAGACTGGCCAAGCAGCACAGAGACCATTTTCTGTAACTAAGCACTGCAGGATATATTCAAGACTGATTTATTAGAAACTTCAGCAGCAGCAGAGTTAGGATTTCCCCACTACAGTCTTTTGAAGTGCAAATGTGAACAAAATTACACCATATTGCAAAACCAATATGCTTTATCCAAAGCTTTGCATATGATTTTGATTTTTAAATGCACAAGTCTGAACACATTCTTTGGAATGTTTGTTTGGTTTTTTTTCCAGCTGGAGATACAGTCAGATATAAGTACATCAAAAGATAAAGTAGCTCCACTAAAGCTTCTCCAGGGAAAAGACATAGCAATCCCAACTATTGAAAGAAACTGGCAATTTACATGAAATTGGGTGTATTTGGCAGCAGCAAAGTACATTTCTGGCCCTCTGTCATATCTCTATATCTCACAGTCATTGCTGAACTTTATTATTACAACAATCTTATGAAGAATGGCCTTTTTTTTCTAGCACCATGTGTATTTTATGTGTATAGGGACTGATAAAAAGATCTCAAAATGAGTTTTGGGCGTGATGAAGGAAATCAGCATCTTCCTTTGGTTAATTCCATCAACAGAAAAGAACAGAATCTGCTCAATTACTTATTGGGAACTATTAACTGCAGTAGCTAGATAGCTGTAAAAATCTTACCTCTAGACAGGAATCACCACAGGATCATCTTTTTACCATCTCCACCCTTTGCTTTCTTGATCCTCTAGAAATAACCAGAAGATTTTTGTAACAAGATATAGAGTCAAAGTGATTTTTTTCCTGTAATCTAGCTATAACTATCTATAAAATTATTTTAAATGAAACAATATACTGTAGGTATATGTCATTTCTATTGTAATCTTTCGAAGTTTCTGTAGGATCCCATTATGATTCCATTCTATTTTTATATTTCCACAGAAGCCCAAATACCAAACACTGACATTTCCATATAATGTACATTCCTGACACTCATTACCACAACATCATTGTTTCATCCAAGCAGCAGTCAAGTGATTAATATCTTTCCTTTCAGTTCCTCACTCCAATGCTGCCCATTCCAGATTTCTTTACCACTTAAGCTTATTTTATTAGGTTCTCAAATTTACAGGTACCCCGATAAGTGTTTTCTGCAAGTGAAAATCTATGTGCAGTATGCCTTCCCACGTGCTCTTAAACATGAGCTTCAGAAAGTTTGAGGGGTGGCAGGGAAGGGATGAAAGTCAGGAGAGGGAGTCTCTGGGTGCTGGTGGTAGGTCTGGTGGGGCTGTCAGTCCTGCTCATGGGACCTACATGTACAGTAGCAATGTACCACTGCCTACTCAGCTTGTGTGATTTAGCTTACTAAGTAAAACTGCCAGACAAGGTTTGTTGGAGGGGGTTTTCTGCCAGCATTTAGAGGATAGCTCTGTCCTCAGTGAATCACAAACAGTACCATCCAAGGACAATGCTGAGGAAATATGATACGGAGGAAATAAAAAACAGAATTCTTCAAGGATTTTAATTTGAGGCTGAGACAAGTTTCAGGATATGAACTGACATTTAGTTAAGAAGGGAACAGGAAGCAAAAAGAAAGCAGTGGTTAAAACAAAAAATGTCAATCTAAAATTGCTATAAGTTGATGTTTTTAAGGTGTTGGGATTGTTGAGTTTTTTCCATTTTTAAAAGCTAAACATGAAAGTTCTTCTTCAAACAGTCAGCCATCTGGCTCTTCCTGGATTTTAATGCAGCTCCTGAAATCTGATCTGAATTAATACAGGCAATAGTGTTCTTTGAAGTTAGCAAGCACATAAACACAAAAGCTTTATCAGTAGGGCTATTCATACAGCAGTAAGTGATTGTAGAGTAAACTTATCCAGCCACAGCCTGTCCCAGCACAAAAACCATTCCCAACAAAGCATCTAATTTCGAGGATGGGATCCCACTCTCTGAGCACACACAGTCTCCAGTTACACATGTGATGTGGGGGGACACTAAATAGGAACAAGAGTGGAATTGACCCTGTGACCTTTAGGACAAGCTGCAGGGTTGTTACTCAGGCATCTGCAGCCTCAGCAGCTCCGTCATTATATAGCAACAACAGTGTGCTGAAGCCTGAAAAAGATCTGAAAACAAAGTTCTTCTTGTGTTGTTCAATAGCTACGCTGTGTCACAGAGCCTGTCAGGGTCTCCTTCAGAGGATGGCATAGGACAAACTGATCTGTGGTCCTTAATTTTATCCCTCTGCCCAGCACAACATAGCAACAGACTCTTCTAGCTCTCTCTTGTGAGAGACATCCTACCCACAACTTCCTTCCTGCAGTCCAGATTAGCAACAATTTCTGTCAACATCAACATAGTTCAGAAGGTGCGTTTAATAATATAGAGTAATACTGAGGAACATAGAGCAATACAGAATGCTATGAAGTGTTTGATTAATCTCTGGGGTATACTATACCATCAGAAAACCCTGCAGGTTTCTCCAAAATCAGCAGGACATTGTTAGGCAGTAAGACCTCCCTCAGCTCCACTTTCCTGATCTTCCAGTTCCCATTTAGCCTGTCAGGATTGTCACCTGCCAGAGATATTCTCAGATGAAGTCATCAGGTCAACATCCTTATTTCCATTACCATCCCTTTTCTTCCAGCTGTACCTCCACCTCTGCAGATGTAGTGGTGTGAAGAACAGTCACAACTTCATTAAACCACAAAGCCAACTAGATATCCCCTGTCTGAGAGCAATATTTTCTATCATGGCCAGGTACAGCCTAATTTACATGAAACTGTGGCAGCTCCAGGATCACGTCTTGGATTTTCATACAACTTTTTCTGTATAAATGCATTTTCCCAGCAATTACAATGTAAGTTTCTAACATGGCAGGCATTCTTACTTTTAGCTTTGTCCTAAAAAATTGTCAGCAGGTAATAGTTCATGATTTGTTACTGTTGTTCTCCATTTTTGCTGTTCCCATCTCATATCACAGTCCAATTTGGGAATCTTTTTTTATGAGGTGCTTTATTATTTTGATAATATGTTTCAATTGCTTCATGGTTGGAATAGGTACTAGTAGTTACAGATCTAAATCTGTATTTTCTTCCAAATTATCTAAACTCAATCTCACATCATACATTAACTTTTCCTGAAAATTCTGTCTAGCTACTTAAATTTGAATATACATGGCAATGACTCCTCTTACTGGAAAAACGGTAACAGTCTAGAACAATTCCAACACTCATTTTACCTCTAGCTAACAAATAAATAGGTAAGATTTTTATTTCAATGGATCAATGTTCCTCTGCCAAAAAAAGAGGCTCCTTTGAATTGTTCGGGCTATATTCCTGTCATAGAAAGCATATACATAGTTTCCAGGCTCTCGCTGTAATTTTGAAATTGATACAAAATATTCCCAACCTTGCACATGGCTTTCTCCTATTATTATATTATTTTCATATGACAAGCTAGCATATTTTTCTGTCTCATATTTTCTTCTGCGCAAGATTGTCCTGGTTCCAGCCAGGGCAGGGTTGGATGTTGCAGTAGACAGGAAGGGACATGGATAGCACCTGGATGTTATTCTATATCACCTCACATCTTTTCTGGGGGTGGGTAAAGGGGTCTCATTCAGGTCTAGCATGGTGTAGCGTGGTGAAGGAAGTGGTTGGGTTCTGTCCTCAGTCAAGGGGGTTCCATCTGCATCGTTTGCCTCTTTCTTGTGCCCTCTGTCATTAGCATTCTTGTTCTCACTGTTCATTTTATCTCACTGCTGTTTCCAGTAAGTTGTGCTTATCGCAACCCTTGATCTTTACTTTTTCTGCCTCCAATTCTTGCCTCCATCCCCCCCCAAGGAAAAGGGGAGAGGGAAGGGGGAGTGAGTGGCACGTGGTTTGGAGAGTCTGAGTGAGAGCACTAAACTGGGGAATACCATTCCTAAACCACAACAAAGATGTGCAAAATGGAAGTCACGACTAAGATTAATGTGTCTGCCCCCAGGAACATGACTCCACAGAGGTCCTATGCCGGCCTTGAGGTGCACTGGGTGAGGCAGGAGGGAGACCCATCTACCAGCCCCACGGCTCATAGCGCGGTGACAGCAGCTCTCACCCATCTTTTTCACAAAAACTCCTGTGACATAACACTCAGGACCTGGGTCCTGGCTTGTTTTTCATGTTCACTAACATTGTAGGGAGCCAGACCCCAAGCTGTGGATTTGCACTAAGTGAGACAGAGTCCTCTGCCTGAGGATGCAAGATTGTTTGCAGTATTTCTGAATCAGACAGCTCAAATGTTGTACAAATGCAGCCAATATTTCTCAGATGTTGGCCCTCTGGGTCCTGGAATGTATCCTGAACCACATTTGTGGGACACTCAGCATGAGAAGGGTCTCTACACAAGGTGAGGACTCAGGAAAATACCAGAACAAACACAGAAACAGAGAGTGATCATGGCACATTAAGGCATTTTCCTCACCACTACAAGAAACAGTGATGGTAAAAATCAATTTTATAAGATTAGAAACAGTAGAGTTGCCCATGGAGCTGGCTGAGATGTCAAGATGCAAGGGGTGGGGAGGAAGGAGCAATTGTCACTTCTGTTCCCAGTAGGCAGAGGACTTTGCATTCAGTCTGCCCCCCTGGTCATTTATAATGGTTTTGTGAAAACAGAACCAACAGATTAACATCCACCAAATATTATTTCTTCCTTTTCTGCATTTGTTGTAAAGATGTATGTGCTCCGCTCAGCAATTCATGTAATTGAGAAATAAAAGATATTTATTTGATATGTAAAACTTTCCAAAGAAGAAATACCCATCAAGCCCAGGCACAGTCCTAGCCACTAGTATATGATAAATTCTTCTCTTCTTCCATGAAAGCCTTTTAAAAGTGTGTGAATTTCCAAAGGCATGGCCAATGCTCAGTCACTCCAGTAGCTCTCCAGAGAATGCCATACACAAAACACTTGCTGGACACACCCCATAAGGTTGGTAAACAGTCAGAAATTAAACCAGACAGCTACCACTATTTCATCTGCTTTGTCTTTTCTTCCAGTGAGCATTTGTGGGGAGCGCATTTGCATATATGGGCATTTAGGGGCCCCTGTGAGCAGGGGGACGCAGGCAGCTGCTTTTGCATGGGCTGATGGGATGTCCATGCCAGGAGTATCTCCCCAGAGCAGCAGGGAGGAGAAGTTAGAGAGCCCCTGCCTTGGGCACTCCTATCCTGGGACCAGAGTATGCCTCAAATGCGGCCAAACTTGTGGGGAGTTTTCCTGTTCTGTAAACTCTGGTTTTTGTTTCCTGTGGTTCACAGGCCAGCAGTGCCCAGGACCAGGATTGCCTCAGAGAAGGCAAGCCCATGTGCAATCCACCAGCAATTAGCTCAGAGGTGGATTGACATCAAATACAAACACCACCATTTCTTACCACGTATTATTATGGACTTCACAGCATCAGTTTTTATGCATGTGAGCAAAGGAAGACTCAGCAGTCTAGCCTGAAACTGCTTACCAAGGAGATTGCCTCAGTATTGCATTTGGGAGATGTGTATTTGAGAACTTACCTTTTTGAGGATGCCCTTGCTCTGGTACCGGATCCACTGGCACAGACCACCCAGGCCATGCAGGAGGGTTTGGGGGTAGCAGTGAAGCAAAGCAGAATCTAACACATCTTTCTTACCTAAAAGAGAACAATATTAGACCCACACTAAAATACCTGGGAGTCTTTGCAGTCCTGCTCCTCTTGCAAACATTGTTTTCTCTAGGAGGGGGATATCACTAAAACAATCAAGCAACAACAACTGCAGAGACCTGTCATCATCTCTTCCTGGAAGAGGTACGAGATTGGAAGGTACGAGTCACAATCCCTTTCATTAGGATTCAGAGGTGAGGGCTAAGGAAGGGCAAAGTCAATCATGCCATAAACCAGTGCAAATCTATTAGGTAGTAGAGAAGACCACGAAGAAAATTTGGCCAGACCTTCCATAATGTACATATTTGTGTTTTGACTTCAAAACACAAATATATACCCTAATCTCAAAATGAAAATGCCTCAGATACTTATCTAAAGGCTCTCATAGCTGCTACAGACATAAGGTCATAAGATTTTGATTGACATATTTAGGGATTGATCATTATATGCCTTGTAAACAGCCTACAATAGCTCTTAAAATTCAGTCAAGTCTGCAGGCCCATGAAGTTGTTTATAGTTTTTAAATGGCCCTCTGAAAAATCAGTGCTGATGAATGCTGTGATTCTTGTGACTGAAACAAAAGCAAGGCATTTCAAAGATTTTAGGAATGCTCTAATGTTGCCAGTATGCCATGTAGCTTCATTTTTTGAGACAATATTGATTTTTCAGTCTGTACTTATGGCACTAGAAATGGAATTTATATACAATGGAAAGGCTTTGCTGTTGATTTCACCTCTGGCAAAAAATCTAGTCAGCAGTATTTCTGGAAAGTCCTGAACAAACAACAGAAAGATTCTGCTTGATACTTATTGCCACCATTAATCAAGACTGAATTCTAGCTAAGTAGTACAAATGGTATGACAGCAGACATGGCAGTGTAGAGGTATCTGTAAAAATTGTGTCTGATTGAAAAAGCGGGCTAACTCCAAGCTATCTCTGTTCCCATCATACCTTTCAGATTTAACCCAGCTTTGGATTCCAGTACCCAGCAATAACACACTCATTTTGATCCTCTGATTGTACTTTTTCCCCCAGTAGCTAAGCTAGCCTACAATAGCTTCCTTTTCCTGTTTAAAAGGATATGTTTTCAGACTCCATTGTGAATTTATCAGTAGGAGTTCCTCATTTTCAATACTGCTTAAGGTGAACAGCTTTGCCTTCTCATGTCCTTTTAGCACAATTGTACTTTTTTTTCCAAATGAAGCACACCTATGATCCCATTTATAGCCTGAGGCAGTTTTTGTGGTATTAACAGCACTCTTCCAATAGCACGTAGGTTCATAAATTTATAAGATACGTGTTTCCTAACATTAGCAGGCAACTGTGTTACTATAATAACATCATTTCTGCACTTATTTTTTGTGCCTTCACATTTACATTGGAGATGGTTCAAACTTCTCCCCCAAGGAGGTGTTTTCATCTTTCCTTTCCAATCATTCACTAACTATACAGAACTGGGAATGGTGCATGTCCAGTTGCCTAGGTTAATGTTGGATTTTTCAAAGTAGTTGTACTGTGACAAGAAATTTCAGTCTGTGATTTCAGTCTAACGATATCTGTGGTGCATGTGTGGATGTCTTGGTTTTGAGTCTGTTTAATGAGTGTGTTTAACAGGTCATCCCATATTTTAAAGTCTGGTAAATTGGACATGTGCAATAAGCAAACACAAATGCTCTGCTCTAAGACATTCAGAATGGGTCAACATTTTTGATTCAGCCCAGTGCCCATTTCCTTGCATGAGCTGGTGTTTGTATCCCTAGAAAACTGTATTACAGCAGTCAAAACTACTTCACTTTACAAAAAGCCATTTAGTGAACATGAAGTTCTAGAATCAGACGTTTTGGGTTTGTTGTGGGTTTTTTACAATTTTTTTGTGATCCATCTTATATATAATAATGATGGAGGCCAGAGAGCCAGTGATCACCTCTAAACAACCAAAATGCTGGTTGAAGATATTGAAGCCCACAGGACCAGCAACTTAAAAACATATTCCCTCTAGCACCTATGTAAATGTTCATTAAACTGTATTTTTTCCTATTTCTCTACTAGAGGAAAAAAAATAAAAATCAAGTATTGTCACACTGCACTAGTTCTGTTAGCTGAAAGAAACCACTGTATGTTGAGTGCCTTCATAGACCTGGTCTGAAAGATGCCTAACAGAATAATTGACGATGCCTATTACGCATATTGCTTTGCAATGTGTTTATACCAACTAATCACAAAATTGTAATTTACTTCTTTTGTTATTATCTTTTATTTGCCAGATTAGAGTATGGTTTTGTCAGACAGTCTAAATCTGATCCTCTCTAACCCAAGGACCCATATTAAGATGAATTGATGGAGAATAGGTATAATTACAGCTTTTCTTCACATTCTTCAGCTCATCACAAGTTGCCAAAAAGATGAGGGTTGTTTGGACTTCAGAAACCCAGCAAACTAACTGCTGGATATTTATGATCTATATGGATACAAATCTTTATGAAATATAGTCTCGGTTTGGAAGTTTCTGCTTTCATGGTTGATTTACAGTGCATAGTTAATGCCTAATTATTTCATTGTGTCTTTTGCCAGGGTATGAATAATTCATGATCCTTCTTTAAACAAAGAACAGGTTGATTCATGATCTTGATCCACAGCCAGAATTTTAAAAAGCATATGAATATTGGAACAGTTCAGGGTTTGGAAAGATGAGAGGAAGACCAGGCTTCACATTCTATCTAGATTATCCACATCTAGATTATGTGGATAGATTATCCACATTAGGATCCAGAGGTTATATGGTAAGGACTATGCTGAGTAAGAGATGGAAAGAACGTACAATTTATTTCTTGCAAAACACTGCTGAAACTAACCATTTAGTTATTCCATCAGCCTCACAAGCTGGCCATGGACTATCTTCATGGTGCAATTGCTCAGGTGTTGACTGTGAACTCATTTTAGTTGGTGAGTCAGAAAGTTGATGGTGAGCAAACGACAATGTCTAGAAGATAAATTTATTGCTCACATTGCACCCTCTACTGTCTAACTGCTGTAGCAGCTCTGGCCAAAGTCTGGCTCCTTGTTGGTCGGTGTTACAGTGGACAGAGAAGTAATTCATGGGAAAAATGCCAAAGTAAAAGAAAAGGCCACATAGGTAACAAGTAAATTTGCATGACATCAGAAATTAATGACTATATATTTTGTTAAATGGCTGACTAATGAATTTTTAAGGCCAAACCTTTAATCCTGATTGCATTACTAGTTTGAGTTCAATGGGAGATCCTCTCTAATGAAGTCAGCAGGACACTGCCAGTAGAATGTGAGCCACAGGATTAGGAAGCACACCTGCCTTCCTAGATCATTGTATATGCACTTGAGATTCAGATGCTAAAAGTCCATCAAAGTGTCTAAGCAGGTCTGTGGAGTACAAGGGCCCTTCTTAGACATCACATCTCACTGACGATCACAAGCAAGACACATCAAGCTGCCAGGTTAGGGAGATGGGTAAAAGCACTGGAATAGGTTGGAGACTGGGCAGTTTTTTACCTTAGGTTACATCCCAACCAGGAGCACCTTTTAGTAGAGTATATCTTTGCTCCACGTTGTTCCATTAATCATCCTATTCCACCACTGTATGCAACCAGAACATAGCATTTAACATTAAAAGCTCAGCCTGTTTCTAAATTCCTACCCAAAATGAGTTACTGATGACTCAAGAACCAGAAGAATTCCCAGTTGTTCAGAGCTAGCTTACCTGGTGGATCCCAAATAGGGATCTAGAGAGTGATACTAGAATTCAGAGACTGGTCTCAAACATATGAAACATGTTATGCAGTACAGAGAGAAATCCATCTCTAGAGAGGTGAGTCTGCCCACCCTCACTGAGAAGTGTAAAATGGCTGGGATGGTGCAACCATGCTGGTATCTGTCATTCTTCACTGTCTACAGAGGAATCTAGATAGAACTAGATGCTTAACTTTTTGCCAGCTCACCTGGGAAGAAAGCCCTACCCTGCAAGGCTTACAATCCAAAGGGACATGCTAGCACAAGTATGTCATAAGAAGAAACAGCACCAGATAAAGAATGGAAAAACATATCTGTACACTTACAGATGTAGCTGATTGATAGGGAAAAAAAACAGATAAAATATGGATATTCAGTCCATGGTAGTTACTCATTATCACAAAAGAAAGAGGCATTTCAATCTTTACTTCTATTAAAAGAATTAAAACTTTACCAAAGGTTCTTCTGATCTCACTTTAATTAGTATAAATATGGCACTATTCTATATATGCCAATAGAGATAAATAGGTGTTCACTGGAGTGGGAGAACATGGCCTCAACTTCAGTCTCAGGACAGCATTACAGATGACTCAGCACTCCCAGGACTTCCAGGGCAGTGTTGGGGAGATTATCAGAAGACAGTGAGTGGCAGCCTACATAATCATGTTTGTGTCTGTGGCCTCAGATTCAGCTTTTCACAAGGTAGGGTTTAAAACAGGAGCTGATGCAGGCTTTCTTTTATTGCAGCCAGATATAGTAAAAATAACCTCAAAGTTTGGTCCTCTCAGAAACCAAGCAAATGAGCAGTTCTGCTGCAGTTATTTCAGAAGTGTATCTCAGGAGACCTGTTTTGCATCATGCTCTGTTGTTGCTCAGGGGTACTGTGGTCATAGGAATCAGCAAAGCAAAAATTTCCTTCAGTTGCACTGTGAGGGAGGGGACAAAAAATTCCATTAAATACCAGGTCTTCAACAAAGGTTGAACAATGGTGCCTGTTACACTCTAAGGAGCAGTTTATCCCACTTTCTGCTTAAACCTTCAATGTGATGTGCTTTCCTTTCAAGCATTTACAACAGAAGAGAGGGGAAGTATTATAACAGCTAAGCAAGCAGTCATACTTCAGGATAGTTGTCAGCTGAGGTTTTTAAAGTAAAGATTTGTCTCTCAAGAGACTTAGCAAGAGCCAGAGGCTTTAAAAAGCAGTCTGCACAAAGCACCAGACAGCATGGAGCAGTGTTTGGACTCTGCAGTGTTTGGACTTGACAAGCAACCTTTTCCCTCTTTGACTTCTGTTATTTTAGGACAGTAATCTGCTGCTCTCAGGTTGCTGTCCTTGGCAAAGACTGAAGCTCAGCCAACACATGGATATCCTCATTTATAACTGAAACACAAGGTTGGAAACTCAGAGCCTAGATTAGGAGGAGGAGCTCACCACAAAAAATATCCTCTCATTATCACCTCTGCCTCATAGCGTTTGACCTCAGCCTCAGCCTTTCTTGATTGTTTGTTAGCACTGAACATGTTAAAGATAGGGAGAGGTCTCAGCCAGCTATTGCTTGGGAAAAGGTTAAACTTTGAATCAGAAAGAGCTATGCAGAGTTCTTACCTTGTAAGAGCTTCCAAAGGTGACTACAAATGGATCTTCTTTAGCAGGTTTCATGCCAGTGGAAAGGTACTGCAAATAAACCTTTGACTGGAAAATCATGGACTGCAAATGTTGGGGGAATTAAATACAAGTGTGGTAATTAATTGATTAATTAATTAATTAAAAGTACTCAGTTCACTTGATTACTACGCTTAATGCAAACTAACACTGAATAAAAAGGAAAGTGTTCACCCCACTTGTATGATAACTTTTAGATGTCGCTCCATGATAGGCACAAAATCAAATTTGCCGCCACAAAATGGACTTGATACAGGGCATGGGGTTTCTGCACATATTGCAATGGTATCTCCTGTCTGAGCTTGTGCAGATTATATTTTCCAGGAGTCTAATACCCATTACCCAAATACCACAGGATCAAAAATTATTTGTGCATCGTTTGAATCCATAAGAAAACTAAGGTATTTTTGGCTGGTTTCAGCCATACAAGGCACAGCAGACTCAGGTGCCAAGGGTAAATACAGGAAAGGCAATACCAAAAATCAGAGTTTAAACCCTGGCCATGTCACTGCATGCAAAGGACACACTGGTTTGACCAAGGTTGAGGATATAGCTCTGTGTTAGGAAGAGTTCTGTTTCAGGACATTAGGTTGGTTTTTTTATGTAGTGAAAATTCAACAAAATAAGTAAGTAAAAAAACCATAAAAATGACAAAGCATAAAAATAATCTGTTCTCCTCAAGCTGCATTTAGTAAATCAGGACAGCAGAGCCCAGAAACAAAATGAGTGTTGTTTCAGTAGAGCAAAGTGACAGGGCCAACAGCAGATGCACTTCTTGGCACTGAGTTCTGCAAATTCTGTAAGCAGCAGGGATGAACCTGTTTCACCAAAGATTAAGTCTACACAAAAACATCACATTCAGCATTGGGAAAGAGGCTCATCTATTGTACTGGCAAACAGCACTAAAGATAGGGTACCCCGGAGACAAAATGTGAGGCTACTTAGAAACATGCTTGCCAACCTGAAAAGAGAGGCAGCACAATAGTAACTAGTGAAGAAACAGCTGGGCATGGTGGCACCAGGCTGTGTCTTTCAACCCGTGCTATCAACACTTGTTCATACAGCCAGCATGTTGTGAAGTGCTTGTCGCTTTCCATTTGGTCTCAGAGATATGAATAGGGTCCAGTGTCAAAGGAGGCAGGTTAGAGGCTTGGGTTTGTTTTCCTTTGACACTCAACAATATTGGCAATGCTACAGTTACATGAAAAGACAAGCCATGTGCAAATTTATATGACAGTTGTGACTTATTGTTGACATTAGAGAAATGCCAAGAAGACTTGAGGAGATTTTGGAAAAATGCAGGCCATCATAAACACAGCTTGTAAGAAACACACTTCTAGCACTTCACAATCATGCCAAATTCAACAGCAGAAAAGTGTGACTGTTGGCCAATTCTAATGTAAGCATCCATAACATGGGTAGTGGACAATCCCATCCAGTTCAATATTTTAACCTCTGGAAAAGCATCCATTCCATCACCCACTCCTTCCCAGTTTTTATGTAAGAAGTTCACTCCTGCAGCTGTATTGAGACAAACAAATCAGTCACAAAAAGTTCCATTGTATGAATTATGTGCAAGTTTCAAGCTAAAAGAAAACTGAATACTTTTGTAAAAAATGTGTGTGCCTCTGCTCCAAGTTAGTTATTCAATAAAAAAATGCTCATAATCTTTCTTTCCTATTTGAATTCCCCTCAAAAAGAATCTAAGAAAGTCTTTTTAACAGCAGTGGATGAAAAGCCATTACAATGACCAATGGCTTTTTTAAAAACTTGCATTATTTTGGTAACTAAGTAATAAAATGTTCCAAAGCCACATTCTACTTAATGACCACAGCAAATTGTAAGCTTTGTAAAATGCTTTATTGGACCTTTTCCTAGAAAGAAATCAGGCATTGCTGCAAATGTTCTGAGAATAATAATTCATTAGATCAGAGGCTGGTTGCTGGATATGAGTAGCTGGATATCAAGATTTTTGTTTCCCAGAGCTGAAATAAAGCCAGTGTCCATGAACCACATCAGCACTCTGGGATCAGTATTCTCAAACAGCAAATATGTGATGTAGAATTTCTGACCAGCAGTGATTTTGATTCATCATTTCAGATGCAATGCATTCAAGAGTCATCGAAGACTTAACCCCCAAGAAAAGCAATTTCTTCAGCCTTCACTCAGGGAAACTGCTGCATTCTGCCACTTCACCCTTCTTGAGCTACACTTCACAGAAGACATTATGAGAGCAAGCCAGTTTGTGCCAGCAGCTCATGAGCATGCAAGGAGCTGGTCTATACGTACAAAGATCTGACACAGCAACACTTAAGTACAAGAGCCTCTTGTACTAACTTATCTTCTCCAGACCAGAGGAGGCTGTGAAGGCAGAGAAAGCTTACTTACACGTGGAAGACAGGAAATGTTTTGTTAGGCCTCAGTAGTTTTATCCTTTCTATTCTGAATCAAAATAGTCAATTTCAGGGTTTGTTGCAAGATTCAGTCCTTTTCCTACACTGTCAAAAGTTTTGAAATGAACAAATATTATTAGAGAAATTACGTAACTAGAATTTAGCTTACCTGTCTTGAAGACACTGGAGAATAATGCTGCACATTTTCTGTTTTCTTATTTCTGAAATTACCCATTTTATCATCACCCACAAAAACTACTGCAAGGCAATATCTTTCTTACCTCTTTGATGTGAAATGCACATTACTGAAATCTTCCAAGGTTAGAAGTAAATTACTCTAGTTCACAAGACTGAAGTAGCTCTGTCCAAACTTATATCTTATGAAAAACAAAGCAAGCCCACTTAAAAATTCCTGGTCATCCTGAAGATATTTCTATACATAAACTTCAGATATTTTTTTGGTCTGGTCTAAGAGGGAATTTTTTTCAGTTCCTATTCAGGGTAGTATCAGCAACTAGTTCTAGTAAAATGAAGGTCAGCTAATGTTTCCAATATGGTCATTTTTCAGTGGTTTCAAGTCAACCTTCATCTCTAAAGATAAATGCCTTTAAAACTATTTCTTTTTACAGCAGGCCCACGAGGTCATTCCTAGAAAGAGAAAACAAAATTTTTTCTTAGTATAAGAATAGAAAATAAAATAAAATTGAGAGAAGTTCTCAATGATGAGTTTTTAATGAAAACTTTAAGTAAAAGAAAAGTTTCTTATAACATTTCTTCCAAATATAATGAAATATGGTCAACAGATTCAGAAAGAAGACTCTGCATACTTTTTTTTCACTTTAAACACCAAAAAATACCTATGACAAGTAGATTGGGTACCCTATAACCTATGTATCCCTTCAAACTGTGTAAGTTTCCTAACTATTCGAGCTGACTACAAAATATTTGAGGGGTGTAAGAACCACAGCCCCTTCCACCTCACTTTCTCCTGAATCAGAATCCAGCCAAGCCCCTGATTTCTGAGTGCCAAGGCCTGACCTATGCCTCCAGCTAGAGGCCATCCCTGGTGATACTGTGAGAAGTGCTGGGAGCTGTGCCTTTAGCAAGGCATGTGCAGGACCTCTGTGAGCCACTGGCTTGTACAAGAGCAAGTGACTTATGGATGTGGTCCAGCTTGAGGGAGCAGACCCTGGTTTTTACACCTGCTCACTTTATTTCTTCTATACTCTGCAGACAGAGCTAAGCGGTGCTACCCATGGCCAAGTCTGCTGAAATCTCTGTGGCTGGGAGACAAAGCGTGCATCTGGCAAATGAGCTGAATCTTAACTCGTGGTGGCTCGCCTGCAGTCTATGAGGTGTCAGCACTCTGCACCCTAATGGGCACACTGCAACACCTCACTACAGGATCACCTTTTCCTGCCCACTCCTTGTTCCAAATGTTTCCAGAAAGTTTAAATAGTCTAAACAGTTGATCAATAGATGGACATTTCATACAGCAGCCAGACTGGTCACTCAGTGTTGTGCCCATAGCTTCATGCTGGAGTTAACACATAGGTATATGTGTTATCAATATGTATTTGCCACATGTAGTCTAAAAATTGTCCCATCTCCAACCCAGTGCTTGACAGAAACCCAGATCATGGACAATGCAACCCAAATGCCCATTCATCTAAAATATGTCCACTGTACTAAGTACAGCAAGGTTGGTTAAAGACACTTCCTTTGGTGTCTCAGTGTCTGTGTCACACACCAGAGAGCAGAAAAGCAAAGGAGCCAGTTCATTCCCAAACGCATTGACATGCAATCCTCATCACAGAGAAACTCCTAGAGTCCAGTAGATGAGTTATCTACAGACTTAAATGTATGAAAACATTTCAAGAAATTTATTCTGTTGGCCTTTTATGGCAAAATGCAATTATTGTTTTGCTAGTTTATAATATACTTTTATGTTAGACTAAATTTCTAAGCACACATGATGCTGGTGTAAGACTAAGAGTAGGGCATTAAACACATAAGAACAGCTACTCCTACTCTCACCCTCAGACATTTTTACTTGGTCTCAGCAAGCCCTCCAATACAATGCCCACATCCTCCCCCACCTGGGGTGTCACAGGTTGCACCTTCACTGACACTGATACAAACCAGACTTCAGAACACACATTCAAGAGACTGGATTTTTAGTTTATAATAAATATTTCAACTTGGATATTGTTATTGTATTAAGACAGAAATCTTTCAGCCTAGCTCACCAGCCAAAATCTTCCTGCATTAAAGGCTCTCTAAGCTAATTTTGTTATAGGTGAAATACACCCATGTATCAGGAGACACACAGAGACTCAAGAACGAATAGGAAGAGATTGTATTTTAGTGTTTCTTTACAAAAATATTGGTTTCATTCATTTCTCTCTAATGCTGTTATTTCAAAGAACACTCTTTTCAGTGTCATATTCATTTGAAGTGACTGATAAATGAATCTAATTGGAAAATTTTCTCACAGTCATTATTGGAAAATCTCTATTTCCTCTTGAAGTATTGCCTATTTTTTTCATTAACTAAGATTGTTTCACACTGATAAACAGTAGGAAAGTTCATCAGGAAAAAGAAATATGTTACTATCTTAAGGCAAAGATGGAGATATTTTACTTCTTAATATCTTACAATGAATCAGACAAATTGTAAAATTTTAGTTAGTGTTATAAGTATTTCAGCCACACCTAAGGAAAGAGTATATAAAGTTTCATCAAGTAAAAAAATTATCATTCATCTTCTTAATGTTTTGTTTTTCTTACTGAGGTTCACAAATATGCATTAATACCAGCACTTGCAACTAATCAGCCCATTTTCACTCAGCGATCCATATCCAATATTAAAAGTTATGTATTTTCAGGCAAAGAGCTCAAAGCATTCCATAAAAGCAATAAAAATCCTTATCTTTGTTTTACAGACAGTGCCACGGAGGTGATCTGATGATACAAAATCATTCCATAAATCTGTTACAGAGTTAAGAGCAGAACTCATATCTTTCTGATCCCATTTCCCTCTCCCAGTCAGTTTTTGCATCTTGCAACAGGAGGAACACAGATTATGTGCAAATCACTAAATAAACCCAAGATCGCCTCACCCACATTCTATGCATAACAGATCTCCTCTTACCAAGAATGACAAAATCGAAATGAGTTAGCTTTATTAAAGAGGAGAAAACATGCCTCTGAGCATCACAGTGCTGAGGTTTTTGTACAGTTGCATATGCAAGGGCTGATCTTGGAGGTTGTTGCCCGAGGCTGATTAGAACTGGAGGCCTTTATAATTATAGCATTTTCTAATTATAGAAAGAATAACACTTCCACTTATGAACAAATGTATGGGTAATTGTTCAGTGATAATGGGAAGAATAAAGTACTATGACTATTTTAAGAGGTTTATGACAACATATTACATAATTAAAAGCACATTTAAGTGCAAATAGTTCTTCCTAAATTGCCACTCTTCCCTGCATTTTTCACACTAGGGAAGTGTGTGGCCTTGGGCTGAGGGTTGGCCATGCTGGTGGTGGGCTTATCTCTTTGCCCAGAGGGAGGCACGTGATGGAAAACGGTAAACTGATGTCTTTAGGAAAGGCTCAATGCTTATGGAGGCATCATAATATCTAAGCCAGACAGGAATTAACAAGAGGTGTGCCTGCAATTGTAGTACCAGCAGAATTTTGTTTCTCCTAAATTACATTTCTGTAATGTAAAGTGGCTCTCCTTTGAGGAGGTGACCAGCAAGAGATGCCCAATGCCTTGGGGACATGAGACAGTCATTCCTGAGAGAGCTGCTGTGCCTTGCAGGAAATGCAGGAGCACTGTGGCTCAGGAGGCTTGGTCATGTCAGCAGGGAAGCATCAGAAATACACAACCATACTCTTGGCCTTAGCACTCTTCTGTCAGCCAGCATGCCAGTGGGTTTGTTATTTTTCCACAACCTGACCTTAACTGAGGGCTCAGCTGTCTACCTGCACACACAAGCTGCCATCAAAGCTGTAAGCCTGCTGTCATTCAGAGCAGCTGAGCATTAGTCCCCAGGTATTTTTTTCTAGAAAAAAATTAATTGCTTTTGCTTGTACTTACTGCCAAAAGCACACTTTGAAGCAACCAGCAGCCCTTACAGGGATGGAGACTGGATCAAGATCTGAGACTGACAGAGAGGTGGAAAGGAGCCAGCTACCAGGAGCTTAAACAGCACAGCTCCCAAGGGGAAATCACATCAGAAAGGCACAGAGATCTGCTGAACCACTTTTAGCTGTGGAGCTGGGACCCAGCTGCTCTCTTAACAGCTCACTCTGCTAAAGCAGACCTCAGCAACCTTAGCACAGCCCTCCCCATCTCTCCCTTCTGCTTCAGAAATGCAGAACTGCTGAAAGCTTGTTTCCCTAGGTCTTTTCCTCTGGCAGGATATCAGTGAACTTGCATCTCATCTAGACATTGACACCCTGAGTGGGCAGTGATGAGGAAGGAGAGAGCCAAGATGTTGCTGTTAAGGAACAATTTTTCCACATAACACATATAGACCAGGAAGGTTCCGTGACAGTGTGTATTATCAAAACTGATCCCTAATGATCTTCTCTAGAAAATTCTTTCCAGCTATATCTGAGTGCTCTTGTGTTTGCAGAGATATGAGGCTTCAGGCCCAATCTTCCCTTATTAAAATGATTTGTTAAAAAAATGTACATGCAAGCAAGTTGGAACATCTACCAACACCTTAGGATGGAAAATACATAAATATAACAAACTGGTTTACATTTTTTTTTAGATTGAGTTAGTGGAAAATGTTATCACTTGACTATTTACATTCATCAGGATAAATGCTGACAGGTTTTATATAGGCTATAATATCCATCTGGAAGATGTCTGGGTATTTCCAAACTTCAGGAACAGTCATTTTATTTGCAAGACAAAGTAAAAGGCTAAGTTTTGAACCAATTGCCTCATCCCACAAGGAAAACAATTTTTTTAAAATGCCACAACCACGTTAAGTTCCTGTGTAGAAAAGATTCATATGCTAGCATTAGACATAGCTCTCTTGAGGGTTTTTTTAAAGTAGCCCTCAACATATGGTTTGATATGCTTTATTTAAAAGAATTTTCTTTAAAAGATCCATCCAGATACTAAATTCTTTCAGGCATCTGAAATGCTGATCATGAGGACTGCTTGACTGCTTGGGAAAATGTACTTGTTTGGAGGCAAATCTGATGTCTGACTCTTGTGAAATGTGGCCTCAAGATTATCTTGCACAGGATAAGCTACAAGGCATTTTTAAAAGAAACAGCTGGTTCCTTGCAACCTAAGCAGGAGGCAGTCAGTATTTCCTTTGTTTTTAGTAGATTTTAAACTAACTCTATTGTTTAGGGAAGGACTGTGAGCTACCAAATGCCTAAGCAACATTGCGTCTTGTCTGTGCTACACCACCTGTCTTTGCAAAGCTACTGCAATATCCGAAGTCTTCCTGTTTGGCATTTCATGTTTTATGTATGCTGTGATATCTTTTCATAGTATTAACTTAAATATTGCAAGACTGTCTCCAGGTTTAGAGAAAATTTTTCCTTCTCCCTCCCCTTCCCATCAACAGATATTGTTATATTCACTGGAATTCAGTAATTCTAGTAGGGGGTAGGAGCTTCCTGTAGTCCATTTGTTGGGCTTTCTCCTCATCGTGTATACAGGATATAGCTTTATACTGCAGACAGACCAATGGACATAACTTAATTTCTGACCATGCCTTGATGCTGACAGGTGGAAGGACAGACATCCTCTCTCATGTGACTCATAGGGTGCTGGAGAAATGGGAAGAATAAAATATTTTTCATGGAAAAAAATATATCCTTGTACATTAACAGAAAGAACAGAGCTCTGAAGGCACATAAAACTCTGCAAGGGTTACAAAGCTAGATTATCTAGGCAAACTCCCCAGAATGTTCCAGTTCACTGGATTTTACTAACTTAAGAACATAGAAACTGGAGTATCCATAATGAACTCAACATCAGAAGTCATCATGAAATATGGTCCTAGGTACAACTTGCCTCTACCAAAGCCCAGACTACAGATCTAGGTCAACAGAAATATGGTCTGAGTGAGAGAGGGAAAATCACTTTCTTTCCTCATTCTTACAGAATAAAAGAGAAACTCAGCAATTTTATTGAATGTAATTGAAGCTGTAATTGAATGAATGAAGATTTAAATGATGCTTAGCAATGGCTCAAGGAAAATTGTGATTTCACTTGCATAAGTGTTTGACAACACAGAAAGGGAGACTGAAGTTGATCTCCATACATGCTTAAACACCTAAGAGCCAGGTTACAGGACAAACTAGTGCCTTCATTTTCAAATTAAACTGGCCTTCCTGAGTAGTTCCTCTATTTGCTCATCAAGAGAGTTCTAAAAACTTCTATTAGATTGAAGAGGAACCTTGACTAGAAGGAAACTGCCTGCCATCAATGCATCATCCAAATAACTTGGAATCAGACAACTGCTTCTTCTTGAGAAGATTCCTCTGGATATACAGAAGCCTTGGAAACATCAGGGTTAGTGCTGAATTCTCCCGCATTCTTGCTACCAAGGACTGCATCAAGCTTCTGAAACACCTTTCTCAGGAAAACAAAGAGGCTGAATTCTTTCTCTTTGGCTTTTCATCCTTATGTATTACAGGTGGCAGGCAAGAGGAATGCTTTTAGGGCCTGATGGATACAGAACAACAGACCTAAGAAACCAAAAAAAACATAAACAAATCAATGTAATCTCAATATGCCATCAAATTCAATGTTTAACATGCAGTAAAATTCAGACTCTTCAAAAATTTGTAAGACTACTTAGAGTGATGCATTAAGTAACTTGCTGACAAATCATATATTTCATTTTTTATTACTTGGCATGACCATTTTAAATTAATAAAATTGCCTGGCTGGTGAAGATAGAATATAAGTCATTGACTTCAGTAATTGTTACAGTATTTACCCCAATACTGAGATGAACAGAAAAGAATATTTTAAGCAAATAAAACAAAAAAATATATTTTTATAGCTTGCAATTGAACATTTTAATACCATCTGTATTACTCTTAGTACTAGCCTGGAATTCCAGAGGTAAGTAGGAGAGTTACTTTTTTTTCATTTCTTAAGGCAGTAATCCAATTCCACATAAGATGTAATCACCTACACCAAAGGGATGTAGATTATTACACATGAGCAGTCAGTGTGAAAGTATGGCTAGTTTCAGCAGGAGTTTTTTTTATTTGAGAAGTTATAGAGGTCATGGCACTGCAATCAGATGCAGATCTGCTTTCTTTTGTAGGTTTGCCTTCACCTTTGCCTTTTGAATATGAATAAGGTTATTTTTTTCCATGGTGAGGAAAGTTAGGTGTTCTGCACGTTTTTTCCATTAATAGGGAGCTGCTCTGTATGAACAATTAAGCCAAAAATAAATAAAGCCTATTTCTATCTGGGAGCACAATTGAGTCAAACACCAAAAACATAGTCAAAACAATGGTCTTTGAAGACTGGCATAAGTCCAGAAAAAAAATTACAAAGCAAAGGATATTCAGTTTTGAAATGTGTTGAACAAAGTAGAAAATAAAAACTTCTTGAATACACATAACAGATTTTTTTTTATCTAAACTTTTTCAATCTCAACTCAAAAGTCAAGCTTTGTTGAAGATGGAGTGATGGCACAAGGGAGTTACAAAGAAGCAACTGAGAGCTGTCATTCACATTGTTCAGAAAAACATGTTCCAGTTATCAGGACTAACCAAAGTGGAAAAAATAGATATGATCATCTGAAATCACTCAAGCTTCCATGTTTATCATTCATGATAAAGCTTAGAAATTAAATGATTTTTCTATTACTGCACAGTAACCAATACAAAACCTAGAAACTTAGAAAGTAAGAGGAAAATAGGAAAAACTGTTTTTTCCAACAAGGAAAGTATGCAAAAACAGTTACTCATTCCTTTAAATCCAAGAATCACAAAATTCAGGAAGAATGGGTTCCTATATATCTGAAAAGCAACTTCAGAATTTGTCATACTCTGCTTATTGAATTCATCTCCCAGTAAATCTTCCAAGACTTATGTGAATGCCAGCTGCAAAACAGCTGCTCATGAGCAGCTAAGTGACCAGCCATGGCTGGTTTTATATGCTCTCTTTGGTTGTTTCTTCATTAATGTGGAGACAGGAAGGAAGTTCTGGGACACAGCTGAGGCTGCAGGAACTATACAGCTCAACACATGCCACGTTAAAGTTTAACAGCATTGCCCCAATACACAGGTTTTCTTTTTGTCTTTCTTTTTTTCGTTTGTTTTCCGTTGTTATTGTTGTTGTTTGGGTTTTTTTGAGTTATCTTTAATAATAATTACAGGTCTTTGTAAGAAGACTTTAACTTCTGAAATGACCAAGGTAACTCTTCTGAAGAATTTACCAGTGACAACCTCTCTCAGGTCACCAGCACTTCAATGGTAATGTTATAAAGGTCTCTGTTGAGATACCACAACATAGTGTTACAGTTAATGTCCAAACATTGACTGACATGTGAATGATCTGCAAAGTCATAACAGTTTTCAATCACATTAGTAGTACCACCTAACTTTATTTGAATTCTGATGAAGTTTGAAAAACACTGTCACTCTGGAATATTACTATCTGCTAAGGGACGATGTATACTGCAATATATTGCAATGAAATAAATAAGTTCCTGGTTGTCAATTTTAATAGTTGCCCTAACAGACACTGGAAAGGTGATGACTGAAATTCATTACAAATAAATAATTATATATGCAAATTCCTGGGATATTTGAAAATACTTTATAACTCTTTTTGAGATCATGTGTGCCTGAAAACCTAAAACCTGATACTTGTATTGCAGTATATGTAAAAAAGCCCAAACAGAAACTAGGATGAGAAGCTGAAAAGCTGTAATAATTTTGGAAATTCAATTCTGTATTAGATTTAGATTTCTGAACGTCCAACTGTTCACTACCTTATTTAAGCTTCCCCGAATCAATTTGTCTTTCCTCCAGTTACCAATACCCCATATTTTCATAGTGGTAACTTCCTTGCAAATTTCTTCAGCAGGATTGCATGAACATATAAATAGGACTCAAGAGGACTCTGAATAATTAACAGATACAAATTACATGGAGAGAGCTACCCTGTAGAGGGGCACTGTGCTTGGCCGCTGCTCACCTCTCCCTGCATTGTAAGTCACATTTTTTTCCCATGAGCTCAGTTGTTTCTTCAGGAAGTTTTATGAGTATGCTGAGGATTTGAAGTAAAAGCTTTATCAGCCAAAAATTAACTGCCAGCAGCCTCAAGTGTCCAAGAGTTACATGTTGACCAGGTCTCATTTTAGCTGTTTCAGCCTCTGCGTAATCTCTATTCTCTGCGCATTTAGACTGTAAACTACTCTGAGCAAGGAATTTCTCTTGGAGAAAATATAACGGGGTATAAGATGAGGGATTTGGTTTCAATCAGAAGGTCTCAGGTTTAAAGCCACAAGGGCTGTGTAAGTTACAGAGTCACCATCTACATGAGCACACACATGCTCATGAAGCTTGCATAAGTGTACATAAAGATATTTGTCCATGCATAGACACAGATTTTTAAATCTCTGTAATAAACATATATTGTAATATTGTAAATAAACATATAATGCATATTTTTGACAGGTTATATGTACAGAATAAAAAAATTACTTAGATCTAGACATCTAAATCTATACTTGCCATATCTGACTTTCTTCATGAGCAAAGAAGAGAAATAAGAAATACCCCGAAACAAAACCCCATCTAGCAGCACAACACGGTGGAGTGATTTTGATAAAACCATCTTTCAAAAACAGAGGGATTCTAGAGAGAGAAAAGTCAGACTGCAATGAATCATGTGCAATTTTTAACAAAAGCTGAAACAGCCCCAAGACCTTCAGGATGGCATTACACCTTTACTGAATCTCCTCAATTTCAAAATTCATCACAGGAGACTGTCACTAACACTGTATAAGGCTGTTAGTTCAGTGTTCCCTTAAGAGGTAACAATTTTCCACATGCTGAAGATATTAATGTAAAAAAATACCTTCTACATAAAAAGTTTTGTGTGCATTTGGCTTGAGAGTAAAAGGAGTCAGAAAATCAGTTCTTGTCTTAGGTTATCAGTATGTATGCCTCACTCTTTGCGCTTTTCCTAGCTGCAACAAGGGATGTTGCTAAGAAGCCTTGAACTAGAGGTTTTCACTACAAGGAGTTCAGAGCTTGGTGAAGTACCCTCAGATGCAAAGAAGCTCTCAGGAAATTTGATTTTAGGTGAGGATAGAGAAAAGGATGGGAAGGAGATAAGAGACAGAAATAACTTCGGGGACCTTTTAACTAAGATGACTGCCAAAAAAGACTTTTTCTGTTCCACTTGCTAACATTCCCTTTAATGAAAAGGACCCTGGCACTTTTCCTTAAAATCTAAAGCAAGAAAGGTTCACACCAGAAAGATTTATACGTACAGAAAATATAAATTTCTCTCCCTGAAACAAGTAAGAATGTGGACATTTCCTTTCTGGTATTACAGTGCTTTCTTTGGTCATTAATTCCTTTCAAACTAATATAAACTACCTTGAAGAACAGAAAGTGCTCTTGTTCTGAAGGAGCTAAGTGCAGTGGCTTACCACATTAGCAGTCTCCAGCTCTCTGCTCTGTCTCTCTGTTTGAGACAAATGCACAGCAGGTAAGACAAACAACAGGGCCTGGTTAGCACCAGTTCACAGCACAGGACAATGGTTTTATGGCAATGTATTAAGACACCAGCTCATGAAAAAGAAGAGGGGGCCAAGGCTGGAAAAGGAATGGCAACCCTCTAAAGCAGTCCACTGTTTGCGTGGTGAGCACAGACTCTTGGCTCAGCAGCAGGTACACACTGGATCATCCCAGCATGTCTGTGGGGATCTGCTTTAGGCCTTGTCGTACGTCCTGGGTGCACTCAGACATCCCTCTGCTCCTTGGAACAGAGTCAGTTCACCCAGGGAAGTGTCTCCTTTGGCCACCTAGGAAAGTACCTCACAGAGAAGGAGTAGCCTTGAATCAGGTGAAAAATTCCATGTCCTGGTGTGTTAGCTTTATCATGTAGCTCTCCTAACTTTTTTCTGAAAGTAGAGATTGTGGAACACAGGTGCCAAAAACAGCAAGGAGTGGTAATTTGTATGATCAGAAGAAGTGGTGTAGACTGAGACATTCTGCATCAAAATGCAACCAGATTGCAAACATGGAGAGCTTTTTGAGTCATCAGGGCTAGTAGTGAAATGTTCATCACCTTGCTATATGAAATGATCCAAAGTAGATTAGACATGCCAGACACAGGAGCTTTGAAACCCACTACAAAGCTGACTTCCAGACTGTTAATTCCACTCGAAAATCTTTACCATCTAAAATTAAGGATTAGGGTGAAAAGGGATTATTTAGCAGCTTCCATCTTTCTGGACAGAATGAAGAGGCAATGTCCACCTGGAGCCCAGGCCCTGAAGGGCAGGCTGCAGTGTTGCTGCGAGCCAGCAAGTGCTGCAGAGGGCTGAGCTGGGGCAAAATCCACAGCCTGCTCACTGCTGAGAACAACAGTGGTAGTGTTACAAACCAGCTGGGGTTTTTGGTCAGGTCAGAGTCTTAAGTTACTGTGAGGGCATAAATGAAATAAATACTGAAAATATTTATAAATAATACCAAAGGCAAAAGAAGCAAAGTGAAAAGCATAGAGGAACACCAACATCCAGGAATCTAAATTTGAGACAGAAGACTGTTCAACCCTGGAGATCATATGTTTCATCATCAACCAAAATGTCAAGTACTTTAGTCAGAAAAACATAATATTTCCTTTGGGAAAGCAATTCTACATGAGTTTTGAATTATCTCGTGACAACCAGAAACAACAGAGAAACTCAGGACTCTGATCCTGTCTAGATTCTTTTAGCATGAATCCTTACTTGAAATGAATTTTAGCTGATTACTGCTTTACAAGTATCTCATTACAGCTTTGGCGGCTGGAACTACAACACCTAATACAGAGATCAGTTCATTCCTTGACTTTGCCCTTCCTATTTTCCCACATGCCCCAAATGAATGAATAGGATTTGCCAAGTTAGTTTAGAAAATATACCCAGAAAACATTGAAATGTTTTCTCATCCAGCTGCTCCATGTTCGTGGCAATTTGTTTCTAAGCATTGGGCAATGCTGTTATAAAAGAACACTAAACCCAATGATTAATGTTGAAGAAACTACTGTCAAGAATGTGGGTGTTTCCTAACTTGAGAAAACCTTCCACAGAGCCCAGTAAATCTTAGTTAGCTGTTTTCTAGTAGAAGTAAGAAAACACAGTAACTTCCCATTTGCTTTTATTGGGAGTGAAGCTCAAGGTAGCAGTGGGCAGGTGGACTCACTTTCTGGTGCACACACTGGGAAGGTAAAATAACCAGCAAGTAAAATTTAAATCCTCTTTCTTCCACTCCCCTTCTTCCCCTCAAGCTGATTTCTTCAGCACAGGTAAACATGAGGGCACAGTAAAACAGGCTTTGGTATGTTTGTTGTGGCTGAAGATGTAAAAGGACTTGGAAATGCATTTTGCTAGGCTGCTATGAGCCTCTTCTCAGTGAGGTGAGGCTGAGCCCTAGAGCAGCAGGGTATGGAATATTCACAACCCTGAAGTTCAGCTACCCCCTACAAAGGACTGCTGTATCTAGAGACACTTCCACAGCTGCCTTCACACACACAGAGGAACCCATCTGAGCTGGCATCACAGTGGTTTGACTCCATACTGCTGTCACACAGATGTCATTTCATCCTGGGTTTCGTATTCTAAGCTACATCTCTAAAAGAAGCAACAGGGAACCTCATCTCAAAAGGACAGGGAAGAAAGGAAAATGTAACTGAAATCTAAGTTCAATGCACTTGTGCCATCTCCAAGACACTCAGTTTTGCTGCTCTTAGTTACAGTACATAATGGCATAGATTCCATACTTGTCAAAAGAAAGAAAGAAAAACAGCCTGTTTTTCTAGGTAAAATCAGCCTTGAGCTTAAACTGCACAACAGAAGAATTTGAAACTCAGGCTATGGTTGTGAAGCAGAAAATAGGTATGCTGGAGAAGTTTGCAAAACTTCACATCACCAGATTCACCCATCTCTAATTTAAACCTTTTCCCTTGCTCCAAGAGGGCAAATCTGTGTGTCCTAGAAGTGCCTTCCCTCACACTGCATGGTAAGTGGATTGCCCTCCTGCCTCAGGCAGTTTTTGGATTATACCCACAGTCAAAGAAAGACACACACAGCTTGACTATTTGTATCCTTCAAGTGGTCTAAAGATTTTATCTTCTGGAGTTTTTCCATTCTGCTCTATAACATGTGAAGATATCTTTTCTTTACCTCTTTACCATACATCACACTGAAATCAAGATGCCAATGCAACAAAGACATTTTCACCAATGTTGCATAAATGCCAACTTTGGAAATTTCTAGTTAGCTGCACCAGACAGATCATGATGGGCAGACTGATTTCACTGGAACTTAATGGATGAAGCCAGGAACAAAATCCTCTCCCTTCATGGTAAGGAAAAGAGCTTCCTTTGAAAAAAAATTATTTTCAATTCCTTAAACAATTTCAGACTTAGATAAAAACTCATTAAATTAACCAAAGTCATTCTTACACTGGAAATATAAAACATGAGCTTTGAAAAATAAACTAACTCAAAGAAAGGGAAAGAAAACATCCCAATTTTTCTGGTTACAAGACCAGCTATATTTATTTAAAAACTTTAATTAAACACATTTACTAAATACATTCAATATGGTTTAATTTTCCTGTTCTATTCAAGGCTTGGTACAACTTATACACTCCTCTCATAACTATTTCTGTAAGCACTACCACAAGAGAATTAATGTCACAAATAAAACTACAATTTGTAGTTCTTAGTCCATAGCTTTCCATTCAGATAAAAGATACTTTGTGAAAATGAACAAAGGCAGGAAGTAAGCAGGAAATTATGAGAGAAGGCAAATGAAAAAGATTCAGCATGCTCCTCACAGTAGGATCCTGCAGCTGTGGCAATAAGGAGGGACAGAGGAACCAAAGTTTGAAGGTGGGAAGACTTGTAAAAAACCTCAAAGTAGATATTCATGTGGACATTCATGTACAACGTTTCACAACTTTGGGACCATGTCTGTAAACAGCTGTCTAAGAGAAAGCCAGCTTATAGTTTGTCATGAACAACATCCTTCCTTGTTATTGCCTGTCAGTCCATAAAACAGCAGTTGGGTAATTTTATGGGGTTTTTTCTATTTTTTGGTCTTATTTCTAAAACTTCATTCACTTCTACTTTCAGCTTTGCTGAGCCTAATTCCGTCACCTTCACCTTGACATGCCTGCTTTCACTGCTATCAGCTTCAAATGGATACAAGCCACTATGTGCAATGCACAGAGAGATATTGAGGTGGGAGGAAACGCAGGTCCTGCGGCCCTGTCAGTCAGAGATCCTGTAAGAGCTAAGCCTGCTCCTGCTAGAGCTGCTCCTAGCCAGAATGGAGTGGTGATTTACAGCTGGTGATTTACACCTGCCTCAGCCTCTGATCTGCAATGCAGATGTCAGCCTTCATCCCTGCAGTCCCTGTCCAAGAGGGTCCAGATGCACATGTGGGATCTCAAGGTGTTACTGCATGCATCCTGCCTCCTTTCCCAGGCCACAACCCAAAAAGGAGGAGCTGAGTTCCTGGGAGAACACTGGAAGCAGACTTGCCAGAGAAGCAAGGTGCTCCAGACATTATTCCTTCAGCCAGGCAGGCAGAGCAGCAAGAATGATCTTGCCTCACCCAGGAGGCATAAGCCAAGAACGCCGTACCAGCATGGAGTCCCCATGGGCAGAGAGACAGGCATCAATGTGCATGGCCACAATCAATACCTGGGTTTTATTCACCAGGCAGTGGAAAAACACTACAAAGGCTTGGCAGTGAAAAGATGTGAAAGCTGGAAGTGAATGAGGTAAATGCGCTTTTGCTGCTAATGGATCAGCAGGGGATCTGCAGTGAGGTGTTTTCCCCTCTGCTTTGCCTCTGATGAAATCACAGCTGAGGAAGCAATATTCTCACTGATTCATAAGCTGCAGATACTGTGGAAACACGGATTTACTCCCATCACTCAAGTATCTTCATTCCATGCACTGTCTTTAGTGTAAAAGAAAAATTTCGTTACTACGCCTGCCGGAACCCAGGAAGGTCTGCACAAGTATTTGTAATAAACTCTATTATTTTGGCTATCAGTAAGTAGGGTACTAACGTATAAGCTCATTCAGCCCCAATTCAAATGATGCCAGAGCAGTCTGGACTGCTGAAAAGTACATGAGGAAGGAACAAAGTAATCTTTGCTGTTCACTTCTGCAAAATGTGATCTTCAAGTTTTTCTTTTATTTATCCAGAGACAGGGGTTTATGTACAGTTAAAACATAAATTCAATGATTTCACTTAGATACATTAGATTTACAATGCATATTGAGCTAATGTTATAAAATTTTCTTGATTTTTTTGACAAGTTTACTTTCTTTCATTTGGTCCTTAATTTGGACAATAAGAATTTATTTCACTACTGAACTGAAGATCTGCTTCTTAGGAGGTATGAGCTCCCAATAGTTGAATGGAGACCAAGATTTTCTCCAGACTTTTGAAATCAGGGTTTCAGGTTCAGACTAATCATTTATTCCTTGAATACTACCCAATTTCAACTCACAGTTCATATAATTTTTCTCTTTTTTTCAGTGTTTCCTGCTATTGTGCTGCACAACCTGTAATCCAGTTTAAAGTCTTTTCCTATTAATATGATGGGTTTCAAACTACTGTTTCGATGCATCCCTCTATCACTAGAATGCATTGCTGGTTTTTCCCTATTTTCATTTTCTCATTCTACCGGTAAAATAACTGTTAATTTATAACGAACACATATTCAAATTACATTGTTTATAGTAATTATTAATTAATTACAAGTGTTATCTGGCTGGTATTTGTCACAACTCAAAGAATAAATATATGTCATCCAAATACGCCACTAAAAAAGGGAAAAGGAGGAAAAAGTGCCATCAAAATCAAAAAAGATGATGTGAACTTCATTTGTAGATGCAGTCATCTGTGCCAATATGTACCTCCATTTTGTTAATAATGGAATTAATAGACAGGTTCAAGTGAATGAACTGTATTTAAAGATAAAACAATAACTACAGTTAAGGAGAAGATGAATAGTATTTCAGGTTTTACCTTGAAATCTGATGTTTAAAAATGCTGCATAAAGTTCTGGAAATCCTGCTGTAGATAGCAACAGGAGCAGAGGACTGGACAGTGTTCTACATTCTCTCCTGTGAGAGTATTGTATGGATTCATGCAAGGAGTGGGAGATAGTCATTGGCCCATCACCATATTTATAAACCTTCCCAAATAGTCTGGGATTTGTGAGTCACTACAGGTGAACACAGCAAGTCAAATCACGAGGTCATAAACATATAGTTCAAGATCACAGCCATGACTTTTACTTTATTAATTCATTTTTTAGATCACTTAACAGTGATAATTGTTAGATTTATGAGAGCAATTTAATTACAGCCTCTGGACCCTGCCACGCTGAGCTTGATTTTATCAAGTAGAAAAACAATCAGGTACATTAAGGAAATCGGATGATAGATAGAAATTTATTTCTGATTTATACTGTTGTTTCCCATTTGTGAGAGTTTTCCTGGTTTGGAAAAAGGATAAGCAGTGAGGGAATTCTGAGTAGTCTAGGATACATAAAAGCAGAATAAAGCCACCTTTCCCAAATTTTCTGAAAGAGTGCCCACTCTCTCCAAGATTTTTGGTTCTTCTTTTTCTGACTCAGATGCCTTCCTGCGAACCTCCTTTTGTCTCTGTGCTCCCCCTGAGCTGGCAGAAGCTCAGTTCCCTCAGGTCAGGAAAGGAAGAACAGTCTGTCGTTACTGGATGTGAGCATAAGCATTCATTTCCTCACCCAGCAAAGTACCACGCTGCTGCCAACTAACACCACATCTTCCGGTATTTTGTGATCTCCTCTCAATCTCTCATTGGCTTCCTTCAAAGCTTTTCATGACTCCTTACCGATTGTAACCCGAGGTGGAAAAAGGCGGCTGTGACATGAGTGTGAAAAGAAAGGTGCACAGATATAATCGTGAAGGATGTTTGTGACTTGGCAGAAGAGACCAAGTTCAAGGGCACAGGTGGCAGCACAAGTGAAAGAGTTCACCAGTGCCAACAGCTCCCCACGAGGAGTATCCGGGCACACGCAGCACTGCCAGGCATTGCCAAAGACTGATTCTCAAACCTCCAAGAAATAGTGACTAATTTCAGAGAAAGGTTGTACTTTTACAGTACAGAGCAATCAAGAGGTCTAGAGCAAGTTTATAAAAAGATCAGATTCGACAAGAGACTAACACCTGGGAAATTGCATTTAAACCTCTCCTTACTGGAAAACTGGACATCTTACTCATCAGCCTTATTCTGTTTCATTCTTTGGTCTTCTGCCTCTAAGACAATACTTACCATGGGATCTCATTACCAACAACTAAAATAAAATATTAAACCTATGTTGCCTTTCTCATTTGGGAAGGCTTCTACAAGGTCGTAATAACGTATTATTGCCAGGCAGTTTTCACAAGACCAACTAAACAGGTCAGTCTATGAGTTGAAAACAAGCTATTTATTTAAGGTTTTCTGTTTGCAGCTGAGTGCCTTTTCACCTCATTATATGACTGTGTTTCTGACCTTGGTTTGGAGTTTTATAGAGAACAGCATGGGCTCAAAGGCAAATAAAACAATGACTGCTTTGGTACACTCACATGTAAAGAGTTCTTTTGTTAGGAAGCAGCTACTAAAACTTGACAATCTTTATCATATGAAAGTAAGCATATGGAAGCATAGGAAAATGTATAAGCTAAGGAAAAGTGACCCTTGTGCCCAATGTTTTTCCTAACTCACACATTTTTACTAGAGAAAAAGAAGGAAGGGGCAGTCTCAGACAACTTGAACCAGGCTTTTGAACAGATGTGTTTCATAAACTGAAAAAATGGTGCAACATTTTCCTAGTGTTGGACCAAGGGCTCTGATCCAACAGACACAGAGCTTTTTCCATTCAGCAGGTAGGGAGGAAGAGAGGGAGTGCTTATTATACATGTCATCTTTTTACCATGAAAAATATGTACTCTGAATTAGTAGGTAAGAAAGAACTTTCAGAGTACCTTTGAAGAGACATACCTGAGGTCTGAGAATACTTGCCAAGACACTTTCTAATGTATGTACCTGAAACTTTAGACATAGCAAAGATATCTCTTAAATTGACATGTTTCCTGCTTGTTTTCTCTGCCTTGCAACTGAAGTACTTTTCTCTTACATTGATGCTGTTGACATCACCTCTGCTTCTGACGTGTTCTTGAATTTTGAACCAAGTCAGAGTACCTGGCCTCTGGATGCATATTTTGGTTTTGGTTGTTGCTGTTTTTAGTGCTGGGAGGACTGTTACAGGAAAATTAATTCTCCAGGAGATTTTACATCCACAGGTTTCCAAAACTATGTATTAAAAGAGAGAACTTCCCAAAAAGTCAGTGACTGCAGGAATAGGTCACACATTGTACAAGTGTTGTACTTTAAGGTTTTAAATTGAGCCATTAAAAATTTCACCTTTTAGTGATGACTGTGCTGTAACATGAAGAATGCTTTGTAATCCTTGAAAGGAAAAGCACTCTAATGTCATTTCATATATATTTCACCCTTTAATCATCTGGGTCTAAGGGTTATTGTCTCCACTTCTGATTTGATGAGATCAGATGAAGACAGGCTGGCTGCCCCACTGAAGGGCACAGTGAGAAAGTCACAACCACTGACCACTGGGTACTTATGGTGTACTTCCTATGGCACATATTTGCTGCCACTGACCAGCTTCTGTTCTTCACAAGAGCTTCTGTATTTGAGGAGGCATTCCATACAGAAGAATATTTGGCAGCATGAAACACTGCTCACTTTTCTGTGTATGATGAAAAAAACCATGTGTGTGTGATATGAACAAGAAGAGATATGCCAATACATAGACTAAAATTAAAAGGGTAATTACTTGGCTCATCCTCTTTTGTGAAATTGATGTAAAGTGCCGTAGCTAATATCATTATTTACTTCTTATTTTGAATTCTTATGAATAGCTTAGAATATGGACCTTTGGCCCTGAAGCTTCAGCCCCAGTGAGCTGATTGCAAGATCACTGCAGGCTTTGTGTCAAAACAGCTGACCCAGAGGAAGTCAAAGTGATGACACTTTTAAGAGCAAAGCATTCCCCTGGGGAGGAGACAGGGCACACCTGTGATTGTTCTGTGGCCATGACACAGGACATTGCACAAACATGAGGAATTTGAATGCTGAGTTTCATGAAACCACGACTACTGAAATCCACATCTATGAGGAGCAAGAAGTCTTTAGCAATCAAGAGATGTAAAGTGGTGCAGCACAGCAATGGTCATAACCAGGAAAGGTTATTCAGGCCACTGTAGATCACAGCAGAGAAATATCTTTAAGTTACTGGAAGAATGATAATGTTCTGGTCAAATCCACCTGTCATTTTCCATAACTTCTTCTGAAGCTGAAGCTAGACTATCGTCAGCTGAAGGTACCATGTTTTTGGGTTGGCATGTATGAGCCACAGGAACTGGCAGAGAGGAGGAGACGGTAAGGAAACATGACTGGAGACAGAGGAGGAGGCCAAAAGCAAATTGAGATGAGAGAGTGCTACAGCAGGGAAGGAAGTGACCTGGTAGGTGACAAAGCAGAGTCAAAAATGAAAGATAGCTGCCAGTCTAACATCTTGCTGCTACCAAGGGTGTAGCTCTGCCTCCTGATTCTCCATTTTGTGTAGCACTTCTTCTTTTCAGCATGCTCTAGCATTCAGCACTGTCTCAGTGAGGCCGTTCAGCTCACTAAACCATGATAAAACCAGCCTTTCTTTTTTCACAGCTGTTTCCCTTATTCCCCTTCCTCCCTCAGAGAAGTCAGTTCTCAGCTGTACCACCAGGCTCAGACTGGGCATGATAATTTCACAGGAGCTATGGTTCAGAGCAGTGGATGCAGAACTGTTGTCTTCCTGAGCACATGAATGCATTCAGTCCCCTCCTGACACTTCACACAGAGCACAGCAATCTCATCTTCAGGTAGCTGCAAACATGTTTGTCTGCACCTTGATTCTGTATTGAATTCCCATCCAAACTGAAGGAAGAAAGGTAGATGCTTCCTGGCCTGAAGTCTCAAAGAAACTCTTAGGAAGTCAGTAATGCATTTAATAGATATTTCTTTAATAAATCTCACAGTTCCAAGAGCCTGAGTCAGTCTATTTGTTTGATGCTGCCATTGCTGCGACTTAGAGATGCCTAAAGAAAATTCAGTCACAGATTCTGAGATTATTCTTTCAATCAGATCATGCTGGAGAACAATGTTATTTAACAGAAGAAAGCTATTTAGCAGAAAGTGCTATTGTTAAATTATATGTGGATACATCCTTCACACAGTGTTAGTAGAAGATTCTCTTCATGTTCTGACCTCACAAGCATTTTAACCTCATCCTCCAAGCATTAACCAACTTTTGCAAATACAGACCAATGTTTCTGTGGCAGAGTTGGCACATGCAAGTATATTCCAGCTGCTATTAGATCACAAGTTCTGGTGTTGTGAGGATTCACACACCCAAATCAAACACACAAAATCAGAATAAAATGTATTCTTAACTGCTCTGTCCTTTAGATATTGTTAAGATGTTGAATCCAAAAGAGGGTTACAAAAAGAGCCTGGTCTTAACAAAAACTCTTCTTGCAGAGAGACTGGTAAGCAAATCACATTGAAATTCCTCAAAGGAGAAATGAGAGGTGATCTTGCCAAAATGCACGAGTAACCATAAGGGGAAGAGATCTCCAACAGTCAGTCCTTTGTGCCTGCAGTTGCAGAGCAAGATTCAGTGCCTGGAAGCTAAAGCTAGAGAATGGCTGTCACTCCCTTCTCCTGCCACAGCACCCTTTGTGGACTGCATTTGCAGGAGTCCCCACTGTACCATACCCAGAGTACCAAAGGGTGGGGGAAGACAGAGAAGCTCAGGAGCAGAAACCCCTTTTCCTAGTCTGTCAATCCAGATGTACAAGCTAGAGCTACAACAGCTACTTTTTGTAAAACTTTCTGGGTCTCCTCTGTGGATCTGGAACCCACAGTTTACTGTTCACATCACCAGTATGAGGTAAGGGGAATATTGCTGGTTACAGATCCAGATAAAGCTAGACAACTGGGAATCATTTATCCCTGAAATCACATTCATTACTACTTTGAAACTTGAATTTTAAATCTGGCATAGATACATTTTCTGTTTGTTTTTAATGTATCAAATATGATAAATAAGTATTTTTAACTCAATGTCTAGTAGTACCACTTCCCTAGGGAAGACTTTTGACATTCCTTCCAGTCAAGAAAGAGATGAACTTTTGAACCAGGACATCAAATTATTCAGAGAACTGTCAACAAAACTACTCATTCAAGTTGCCTCATGATGCCTACTATATGCAAGTTTTGTTGCAGTAACCCAGTATGAGTAATCACAAGGATTCATACGGTGTTTCTGTGGTCTCTCCAGCACCAATAATAAGTGTAAAATTCTGTGTGCAACCATTACTGAAGTCTCAATAATATAAAAAGATCTTGGAAGATTTAAAAAACTTAAAACTGCTGCTTTGGCCAGCTTTCTAATGTCTTTTTTTAATCACTGTAAATGAGCCAGAATTAAAGGCAGAGTTTTGGAACACCAGTAGCAGGGGAGACAAGGACCCATGTTACTTTGTTCTCTAGTATGGATGTACAATCCACGTGTACCTGGAAAATTACCAGTTTGAGTGGGTGTGGTTTTTTAGGATGCCTTAGTCCTTTCCCTCTGTTTTCTTGGTTTATTTAAAACCACAACTTTCAACTTATGGGTATGACTTTATGTAAAGCCAACAAAAACTCTAACAACACAGCATTACAAAAGAGCAAACTTCATGACTTCTGCCTAGTAGAAAAAGAGAACCAAAAATAGTGTGGGGCGACTAGCACATGGACAGAAAACAAATCTACTGCAGTCAATTTCTGGTGAAGGACCCAAATATAGAAAAATGCTTACCTGAACAAGCAATGAGCTGCTATGAAGCAGATCATAGACTGATTTGTTTGGCAGAACTGAACTTTTAGCCCCAGATTTGGGCATCTCATATAAAATATTGGTCCACACATAAAATATCAGTTGTGATCTCAGTCCAGTCTACTATTAATTATTCTCCCTGCCACAAATAAACTGTTCTCCTCATATACCTGATGTTCTTCCAAAGAATCAAAGGAAGGAAAAGCTGAGGAAATATCATCTCTTTAGCCTGGCTCCAATCCAAATTTCTTCTGCCCTCTGTTTCATGCGACTCCTGATCATTACACAAAATAAATGCAAATTGCACTTACTTTGTCTCAGACAAACAACATATCAAACAGTTGGGCATACCTGAATCTCCACTTTTGTGTACAGCAATTACTGATTTCTAAGCTAGAGCTGTTGGTGCCAGTCCAGGGGCCAAACATGGCATAGAGAGGGGGGAAGTGTCACCATTTCACATTCCACACTTGTGAATTTCTGAGAATCTGTTCTGTGATTCTGAACTGGGTATTTGCTAGACAGTACTACCAACACACTTGTACAATAATAATTCTGCATTTAGGAATAAAAACAAAGATTTCATAGGATATGACACAATTTAACCTTAAAATATTTATTTTTAAAATCATAGAAACAGGACTCTAATTTTCATACTTTATGCCCAAAGTCAAGCTGGCTCTCAATGACAAGATACAAATGTCACTCAGTGTGGATCTAAGATTCTTCTGCTATGAAATCAGAAAGAATTTGTTTCATTTACTTTGCTGCTCACAAAATACTTAGGATAAAGACCACAGAGATAATCAGCCCAGCCTTCAGGAAAAAGTAATGAACTTAAGGGAAACTGATGATATAAGAGGAGCATACAGCTCATAGCATGCTAAATTTTTACAATTCACTTACAAAGTCTCTTTTGTAATCCTGGATTGATTCAGTATCAGGATTTGCACTACTCCAAAATCTGTGCCTTTCTCCACTTGCTTGGGCTATATTTGGCTTCTTGACCTGCTGTTAGAAGAAAAGATCATCACAATCTCTTCAATTTTCAATTAGGATACGCTTAAAAATTTTGTTCTTTTCTCTTCATGAAGGCCTGTAGAATCTCTGACTAAAGCTTGAATTTGTAACACCTGGATCCTTTTTATAATACAGAATTATAAACCAGAGTAGTAACTATTTCCCAAAAAGCACCATCAAAGTGCCACTATTCAACTGCTTGTGGTCCACAATTCTACCTTCTGAAAGAGAAGTCCTGCCTCTGTGTATAAGAAGTGAATGTCACAGTAAATATAACAGGCGTACTCTAGTATTCTAGACTTTGTACCACATAAGCTATTTAACTGGATACTCAGAAAAGAAAGAGGTATAATTTTTATATGGTCCCAGAAACTGCTAGTATTTAAGACATAAAGCTTTTCAGACTGGTTTCTCTTAAAACTGCACAGCAAGTCTTAATGACAGATGCTCGAGTCCTAACCCAGCTGAAACCACTGGTTGCTGTACCAGTTTTAATAGGATTGGGAAAAGAGCTGGAAATCACATGTTTGTATGAAAAAGATGGGACTGCTTGTATTAATTAGAAGCAGAAAGTAAAATACACTTCACTGACTGGATGCCCTTGTTTATGCAACCTTACTTGCTTTCAAATTCCTCAAAGTATCTTTAACTCTGAAGTTATCCTGCTTCTCAGCAGAGATCATGCTGTTTCTTGTGTGCACACAAAGCATTGTTCATGCCAGAGAACAGTCCAGTGTGTGGAGAAGCCTAAAGGCAGAGAACCTGGCTGTTGTCTACGTGAATGTGGCCGGCAAGCCTACGAACAGCACGGCAAGTCCATCCAGACAGTCTGTTCTAGCATCTCATCCACGTTCCTTGAACAAAAAGCCTTCAAGGAAAGGGTCACTTCTGAGTGCTGTCCACACCCACAAACAGATGTGGAAAAGGAAAGCTAATACAGCAATTGGCCATGATAAACTCTCAAGAGAGATTTTGTAACCCACAATTAGCCAGGATAATCCCAGCCACATAGTTTGTTTCCCATGAAAATTGTTTGACCTCAGATTTCTTTCTTGGAGCATGCTACTGGGTTTTTCTTTTTTTTTTTTTTTTTTTTTTTTTTGTATGTCCCTCCCTTGGGCATTCAATATAATAGCTGTGTTTACTAGAGCTTCAGCCATTCCAATGTAATATGAGGGTGTCAAAAATGCACTGTTATTTCAAGCTTACAAACTTAAACCAATGGCATGGTTGGTGGCATATGATTAAAACAAAGGTAATATAAAAACTTCAAAGGAATGTTACCAGATACTAAAACTCTCAGGAGTAGAAAGACCTCAGGAGTAGCCAGAGATTTTGAGAGAAGATTCCTTTACAGTGGAATCTCTGTTTTATGTTTAGAAGAGTCACATTTTGAGCAGTATCAGATCTACTGGACTTCCATTCAAGGAAATCGCAGGTATATATCAAAGCAGCTCCCCTATGTTCTGCAAATAATTATTACTTAGCAGCAAAGTATTGCAGCATTTGTTATATTTAGTCCTATAAAAAGAAGATACCCAACAATCATCATAGCACATAATAACAATATTTCAACACTTTTTTAATTTTTATGATGCAGAATCACTGAACTCACACAAAACACTTGGCTAAGAGTCCTTGGACAATAGCTGAATCCTAAGAAGACTCCCAGCAGAGTCCCTATGACCCTCAATTTTATTATTGTCTCAAGTAGTCATACATAGCCAAAGAAGATAAGTTTTACAGCATATCATTTTATTATACCAAACCCTGTGGTCAAACATAAATCACACATTGAGAACAGTGCAAACACCACTTTAAAGGTGCTCTATAGGGGTTATTCTTCATTATGAAAGCCATTAGCATAAAATCAAGACTATATAGTTGGGAATTCTTTTCCTGAAAACTCTATTATTTTGTATAGTCTCAAAGTCCATAATTCATCTCCAGATGGCAAGTATTGAAGGGCAAAACTGTAACGGGTAAGCAGGAGAAGAAGCAGGTCTACATTGCTATTTATCAGTATTCATATTAGTGTTTATAATAGTATTTATTAATTTATAACATCAGAAAGCTAATAGGTTTTTGATAGATACTAAAGGATGCATATTCCAAGTTGTGTGTGAGCAATTCACGTGCACAAGAGTTCACAGTATCAACAGTGGGATTGGCTTTTAGAAGATATAAGTGAATCATTCTGATGGAAAACAAAACAACATGATCTCTGCCAGCCCGTTCTTGGAAAATAAACAGCACGTGCATAACTTGTGAAATGAGGAGGCAGAGTTTCCATTCAGTCGGCTTGTCTGAAACATCTATAATTTCTGTTTTGTTCTCAACAAATATGCCAGTGTGTACAGAGGCTACAGACAAACCAAGGGGCCTCTGGGAGCCTGGGGTCATGCTGCCGGAACCCCATTTCAGGGACACATCAAGTTAAAAACATAATGATCAAATGCTTCATAGTATTCTGGGAAGCCAGGAGTAATATCGACCAAAAATTCCATAACTTGTCCCACAAGGATGAATTTTAATCATATCAGCAAATCCAGTATCCCAGCCGTGCTTTGAATCTGCTTTGGGCCTGCTGGAATGGGACTACCAATAACAAAAGAAACAGCAGCTACATTTGCAACTTGCTGGTCTGCACTCAGGTTTGTCAACATATGACCTATATCCAACCAAAGCAAGGAAAAAATGTCTCTTAATATTGCCAGTGGAATACTCTGGCACATTGCTCTTTATTTCTCCCTCTGGCTTCATTCTGAAACAGAGTTTATTGGTGTAGCTACCACTCAATGCAATTATACTGGAGTGTTTTCCAGGCAAGCAAGAATGGAGGTAGAAAGCTTTGTCCCTTCCAACATATAGAATCTCAAACAATTTTGGGTTATTTTTAAATTACAACTTGAAAAACAGATAAATTTCCATCTTTACAGTAGCAGCCTTTATTTAATGTGCAAATTCTAAGAAAACAATTACAACAGAGGGAAAAAAGAGAGCAGTGTAGCATTTCGTGAAACTGTCCACAGTATGATACCATACAGCCTACTATAATGCAACAAATCAGATGGGATCTTATCTGGAGCATTTTCGTTATCTGTGTACCTTTTAAATCGTTGCTATTACAACCTCTTTTGCTTTCAATGCTCATTCATCAGAAAGGCTTTTGTTATCTGAAAGCTAAGTAAACAGAAGGGAAAACAAGCAACCCAAGCTACTGTATGTCACCAGACAATGTCTTACTGCCACCTTGTGTTGAGTAAAAAGCATGAATAACTTACATCTCAGATATTTCAACAACAACAAAAAAAGTACAGAAAATAAGCAAGGACAAAAACTTTCAGGAAGGTGTGTGTGAATACGTGAATACATATGTAATATTTTACAAATGGTTTAAGAGTTCACAAAGAGAGGAAAATTATTATTTTAATTTCAAATTTGTCCTCGCCAGCAAGCAGCAAATTTTACAGTTACATCATGAAGAATGGGATTTCTTGAGAAGCCAGAGAGATTTTTATCCTACGCTTTGGCTACTAATCAAACATTGCAAATGCCTTTCACTCACATCCAAGAAATGAAAAAGTCCTACAGGTCTATAGTTTCTTAGAGTTTGGAATAAATCCACCTACTGCAGACAACTTTCCTACCCACTGAATAAATCATATACAATGTCAGGATTGGTCCTTGCACTTCAGCAATGTACAAAATCAATGCATAGAGAAAATCTGTCCTCTGGTAGCTCCACAGACATTAGTTTTCCTCATGAAGCAATTACTACACAGCAGCACACACACACAGAGGCCAAAATACAAGAAAACAAGCTCTTCTGCAGCAAACATTAGACCTTGCAGAATGGTGTTAAAAGAAAATAATTAGTACCTACTAGAGATGCTACCATTACAAAAAGTTTGCTCTCTATTCATCATTACTAGGTAATGCTGTCCCCACTGTGATGGCTCACTGAACAACATTTTTTATGTTTTAAACCTGGAGCTTTTAAACCTGTAACTTTCAGCTTCTGGTTTGCAGACTTCTTGAAGTCCTGTAAACTATTTCCAGGATGCCCACAAAACCAGATTTCTTAAAGAGCAATACTTTTAAGAAAGCATATCTCTTTGGTAATTAACTGTATATGCAAAGTTTTCAGAAGGTGTTATTTCTTCATGGACCAAAATTTAAAGGTCCATAAACTGAAGGAAGTAGGAAAGCACTGAACTAAGGCTCAGACTTGATCTCAAAACTTTGGGCACCACTCAAATCACAACTTCTTTTTTAGGACACCACACACTTCTACCTTCAGACCTGTTGAAATCAGTAAAATGTTGCTACCAACTTAATTGCTTAGTATGGTGTCAAGCAAGTTATAAACTTCTTGAGGATTTTCAAGGCTGCCATGCTACCATGGCCATGGAGGTCTTTGAATCAGACTTGTTTGATGGTAGCCATCAGTAAAACTTTTAGTAGACTAGTATTTTATCCTACTTCTTTCTGTAAATCCAGAAGGTTAGAAGTCTATAGGACAAGGGAGAATGGTTTAAAATTGAAAGACAGTAGGGTTAGATTAGATACTAAGAAGAAATTCTTTAGTGTGAGGGTGGTGAGGTACTGGAACAGGTTGCCTGGAGAAGCTGTCCATGCCCCATTCCTGGGAGCCTTCAAGGCCAGGCTGGATGGCATCCGTCACAACCTGGTCTAGTGGAAGGTGTCCTGGCCCATAGCAAGGGGTTGGAACTAGATTATCTTTAAGGTCCCTGCCAATTCAGACCATAGTATTATTATATGACAAGTCATTCACCTAATTACAGGAATGATGTCCAGCTGCTTTTTCGTACAAGATTTAGAAGTATGTCTTTGTTAAATTCTTAATCCTTTATTTAGGGTTTGGGACTGAAATAGCCCTATATTGTTTTACTTCCAGTGAAAAAGAAAACATGAGAAAATGTATGGTCACAGAGCAACCCATTGTGCCTGTGTAGATTCATCCAGACCATCATGGACAATGGCTGCTCAGCTGCCAGTATTTAAAAAAAAAAAAAATCAACAAACAAAAATGTTTGACAATGTATTTGACTACTATTGGGACAGCAGTTGGTTTCTTGTCTTATATAACACTGGGAAAGAACTTGTTCAGGAAGGACAGTCAGTTTTTCAAAGAGAGGGGCTATGCAAGTACATCCTTCATGAAAAGAGTCCTGCATCTCAGACAGAAGATGAAAGGGAGGTAAACAGCCAGCAGGATGCAAAATGACAGCTGTTTAAACTACATTTCTAACTGCTGTGGTCAAGGTTTGATATCTCTGGGGAACAAGCAGGCAGTCATAGAAGGGTGGGACACAGAAAAACAGAAAGATCAGCATATTATTATTATTTCTATTGTGATCAGCCTGTCTGTCCCTGTCCTACAACAGCTAATTATGGACTGCCAGAGGTTACCCTGTTTACCCAGTCCAAACATCTGGTTATCCAGACCCTGTTTTTCTCTCTAAAGGTTTAATGAATTTTAACATGTTTGAAGAAGTATTTCCCTCTGGCTTACCAAGATAAACCAAGGTATAAACAGTGCCCTTGGGCCTGGTACATCCTTTGCTGAGTAGTGTGACAAATTCCCCTATCCTCCCAGGCAACTAACTTACCCACAGCCCCCCTAACTCCTGATTTGCTGAAAGAAGGATCTGGTGAAGTAATGTCCTATGTCTTATGAGAAGGAGCATTCCCTATTCTGTCCAGAAACAAGAATAAAGCTGCTGGAGATCATCTTATCACCAAATACTGTGGGGAGGATTTGCAGCAATGGTGCATGGTACCTCTGGCTCTGATACTCCTCCACATGCTGCCTCCATCCACGACAAAGCAAATCTCTCATCTGCACCATCCAATCTGTGAATGCTCCCAGCCCTTGACTGTATTTTTATATTCTTTGCATCAACCAGACCTCCACAATTCTCTCTAGTGAGAGTAACTATGACCCACTCTCTCTAAATCTGTCTCTCTGACAAGAGGAAGCTGGAAATACAGCTGGCAAACCAAGTAATTGGGGTCAAAATCAGTCTTCTAGGAAAATGTGAAGTCCTATGTGGCAGTGGGAAAGGATGACAAGAAAGGAGAAAAGGCACACTGACCCAACTCCAAATTCCTGGAATTACTCCAAACATGCTGTACAAGTGTGCCATGGAACCAAACACCGGCCTTCACCTGAAATATTGATTACTTTCTCATCCAGCTTTTTATTCTGAGCACACAGAATATCTCACAGGCAGGTCATCTCTTTAATCTAGCACTTTTTACTGCCAGCAGCTGGAAGGCAGAAAGAATTGTGCCAACGAAAGTTTTCATCCAAATTTCAGTAAGGTAATTCTACACTGCTTCAGAAAGTTTCATTCAGCTGTTTATTCCTGTTAGTTTGTACTGAAACCAGTTACAAAAATGTAAAATCTGGATGCAGTACCATATGCAGAAATTGATGGTAAACAATATATTAACCTTGACAAGGTGTTTGGTGAGAAGTCACAGGGTACTGGATGAAGCTATCCAGTTTCTTTCAGCTTACACAGAACTATCATATCAGAGGAAAAGTGAGTGTTCCTTCACACAGCCCTGTAAGCCCGCTGCTACATCCGCCCAATCTTCATTCCATCAAAGACACTGTGACAATAAGAAAATTCAGAAAAAAAGAGAGACTGAGTACATGGCTGAAGGATGGATTTTCCTGCTGGCACTTCCTTCAGAACGTGGATGATTACCCCAGCTACTGCTACTACGAATTCTGTTTCTCTCAGTTCCAGTCTATCCTAGTGTAAGTTGTCTGCCCTTCCTTCCCACTCCAGCTGCTCTACAAAATGCCTCAGCTACCTCCCCCCACCGCCTCCCAGGTGCTGTTGCATACACATGAGTTCTCTCTGCTCCTCAAGCATGTTTCATTCAGACCTAGCTATAAGGAACAAGGCCAAGGAGAGCAGAAACCTTGGGACTGACACTAAGCTTAGAAGCCCCTTTCCCATGCCAGGGTTTATAACACCCCATGAATCTCATGCAAATCCCTGAAAATCCCATCCACTTTGATTTGACTAGAACAAGAAGAGAGGGAAACAGCACAACTGGGATGGTGCTATAGACAGTTTCTAGGCTCCAAAAAGAATTTAGATTGTATAGATAGAAAGCAGAGCTAGAAATCACATCACATACTGGGACAGAACAACTGTGGATTAGAACATAGTACATTCTTTAGTCAGGAAACAGTATAAGGCTGCAAGTAAAGCAGAACTTTGTGTCTGGATCCAAAACTCATTTTTAGAAATGAGACATACCCGTCCCTTGACCTGTAAATTCATAAGACATTTATCCCTTCAGTCTCAGAACGTTAACTGATCGAATTTTTATTTGCCCTTTTCGTATCCCTAAGATGATCTTTTGGCCTCCCAGAGACCTGTTCTTTTCTGGAATTTTCACTTCTCTTTTATTTTCTTCCATACATAGGCACATACACACTCAAAATGTTGCTGCTTATAGTTAGCCAAGTCTTGTAGCTCAGGTTATGGGAGGGCTTATCAGAGAAACAGGAAAGATAAGAGATTCAGCTTAGGGGACCTTGTGCAGCCTGCCAAAACTGAATATAACAGCAACAGACCAGCATAGCAGGAGGTGTCAACAATGGCTGCAAAACTTGAAAGACTGTGTCAGAGGTGAACATTACCTGTAAATCTCACAAGTAGTCCCAGGTGGAGGCCAGCTCTGAGAGCTCAACAACTGGTTTCCATTTGAGGCAGGACTTCATGGTTCTATATCACATTCAACTTGGGTTTAATATTTCTAGGAAAAGGAATGTGTTAAATTGCAGTGTCCAGACATATTTTTTAATACTCCTCTGCATGAGCATTCAGTCTCTATTCCAGATCTGAGATTACCCTTACAGAGTTCTTTGTGGCTCTTGAGATGATAGAGGTATGGTTTTTGTTCTACCTGAGTCCTCTTAGCCATCATTTGAATGCATTCTTATATCCACCTGATAACCACCAATCTGTCACTGGCTACAGATACACTGGTGAGAAATACTGAACATATATATAGGTTTATATCTGTGTGAAGTCACTATATCTGATAGATTCTGTTTGAGGGACCTCAGGCATCCATGTAATCAGCCTGTGAGATAATGCACAGGAAAAAGCAGCAGCACAATGACACAGCCAGACTGAACTGTGGCATTTCCTGGTGTTTAGTGGTTAATGTCAGCCTTTGTATTTGATTTCCCTTGGATGTGTTGTTTGTTTGTGCTTTTCTGTAGATAACCTTTCAAAAGCCTAATCCCTTCTGCTTTGAAGCTATGCTGCTTAGACAATAATTACACAGACACCACGAGGTGCTGTTGGTGTTTGACTCTACATTAGTCCAATTCTATCACTATATTCTATTTCCCCATAACCAAGCTGCCTTTAAAGTAATATGTAAGTGAATTGTGAATAGCATCTTTCATTACTCTCTGGACTGGCATTTTTTTAAAATTATATCCTATCTAGTTTGTAATTGGTTTTGAATTCAGGGAGCTTGGTTTATACTATGCAAGCATAGACTATTTATTTCAAAATAGAAGTTGGGTTTTTTTCCATAATTACATGCTTTCCAAATGCTCATAGTTTAAACAATTAAAATGAATTTGCAAAAAAATACGGTGTCCTGCAGTCCAGGAAGGGCTATTTCTATATCAGTTCCAATCTTTAATTTTTAGCTTTTTCTTGAAAATGAGGTATCCTTTCCACTGTAAATTTGTAGGCTTTACTCCATCCAATATCATTAGCTGAGCAAATGTTCCTAAATCCTTTCAAAGGCAATTGTCTTTCCATGGGAAACTTCATAGCATTTTCGAAAAATCTTCTATTAATAGCAATTAATAGGGAGTATTTTCAGCCCATTTTGTTTTTCTTCTATAGATCATATTTTCATTTGCTTGATCTTCCCAGCTAAGAGGTAGATTTTTCCCTCTTTGGGGAAGAGTATAGCTTTGCTTGTTGACTGCCTGACCCCTTTCCCTTGGGAATGTACTTCTTGGAGATCCTCACCACCTCAGCGTGCCCAGGTCTGTCCTGAGGGGTAGGAAAGGACAGCTTTGAACACTGTAAAATCTGCAGACATCTGCAAATTTCATCAGGCAACAAGGTCTGTTCCATTTCATCTGGTCTTGAAACTAATAGCACCTTGAGAGCAGTAGAAGTAGTCAAAACAAAAACCAAAGAACGATAACAAAAAAGATACCACAAATACAAACATCGCACTCCCACCCACCAAAAAAAAAAAAAAACCACAAAAAAAAAACAAACAAAACTCACAGTCCTATAAGTGCTTCTAAAAGGAAATACATTTGTACTATCAATTAGCAGACAAGGTGAGCACATCTCTTTTTCCTAGAAACCAAACTGGATAAATACCAATAAAAATGACGGAACACCGCCATGGTCTTGCAAATAAAGTCTTTGAGTTTGTTTTCTCACTTCTTTCTCTCAGAATAATCTTCCCTCAATCCACAGTCACATCTAATGCTATGCAAAATCAAAGGCACTTACACCAGTTTAGGGGTATCTTGATATGGTTTGTGGAAGAATTTTGACAAAAAAACCTTTACAGAAAATGAAAGCATTGTACTGCAAGGGTTGTCTGCATTTTCAAGCAAGCATTTTCAAGTTCACTAAGCCCTCTGAAAATGTGAACAAAATTAATTAAACAAATCCCATAGAAACAAATCTACAAGAAAAAGCCTGTTCCCATTGTTCAGTAAGGAGGCCTTAAGAGAGAAAATGCTACTGTTAAGACTAGCATCAGTTAACCAAGGACTTGTTGAAAATTTGATTTAAAAGGATGTAACATATTCAATTGGCTATCTTGGTAAGTTTGATCATATAATTTTTCTGCATGTGTGTGGTGTATTTCTGCACTTTTTTTAACAGTCTATTTTCTTTACAAATATTTTGCTGCTGAGAGATTCTACCCATGAAAGAAAAGTAAAGACCTAAAAAGAAATACGTGAACTTTTACTTCTTAAAAAAAAAGCTTTCTAAACTGAAATGCAAAAAACAGTCCAATTTTTAATCTGAGACTTCTATGAAAAGATGTCTTTAAACTTTTCTATTTCTTGAACAGATCACTATTCACATGAATATCTGGAAACTGCATGCCAAGTTACAAAATTCTGCCTGGAGAAGAGAGGATTAAAAAAAAAAATAATAAAGATAATTCTCTTAAATTAAAAAAAAAAAAAAGGCAATGAGAACGCCTGGCCAAAAAAACAACCAACGAGACATGATTACAGGTCACAAAAGAAAAGTCCTGAAATATTAAAAAGCAATAACAGCAAATCTCAGATCAATGGTATGCAATATCCTCATTCAAAAAGGAAAAATAGTAGCAATTTCTCTTTACCATTCTGCAATATATTAAATGAGATTTTTAATAAGCATACGTGCAAATTAGTTCTTACCCATTAAAGAGAAATTAACAGATGCTAGTATATTTGTGTCTACTCTCTACAGTTGTGAAAGAAGCCATTTCTATCATAAAGATATGCTTTTCTCTCTGCAAGAATCTGAATGACCATCTTCTGAAGGTTTTGGACAAAGCAATACTTTGAACTGGCAAACTTGATAAATTAACTTCTTTCTAATCACTTTGTAAATAAATCTGATGGAACTATATAATTAGATTTTAAAAAGATATTCAATGTGTGATATTCAATAATTCAAGAAAGAAGTCAACATAGGTTCGAATAAACTAGTTCTAATAAATGAAAGTTCTGCAAATAAGCTAGCAATCATGAACAGACTTAAGATTCCTCTTAGCAAAGAATGAAAATTTAAAGGGGCTGAATTCATAATCTTCATTATTACTTAAAATGTCAGTCCAGTTTTAGAGAGACTAAACATCACAATATGTTAAAGCAAAGCTTCATGAATCAAAGAACATAAGACTATTTATTGATTAACCAACAGACAAGTTATTAATATAAATAATTTTCTTCATTATTTGATTACAACATATACATAATGTTTACTACAAAGTACTTTTAGGCTGAAAAAACAAAAGTGATGAGACATACCTTACCTAAGTGTCAAATTTGTACTTGCTTAAGAATTCAGCAAGAAATTAGTATTTTTACACAAAGAATTTTGCAACAAGTCCTGAGAGCAAATGACTTCATTTTTACCCCTCATACAGCAGTGCCACAATCTCATTCATTAATGGGGGAGTGGCAAGTGGAAATCAGGTGGCTGCAGTACCAGATGAGCAGAGCTTCTAAACACAGTTACTCTTTACCATCTAATTAGTTCTACTGACACACTCAAAGTTAGCAGCCGTTTAAACAGTTTGCCCAAATTGGGTCCTGTTGAAACCTGCATTTAAGCAGGATTCAATGCAAAGGTAATTGTTTCTGCACTAGTGCACATATCTACCTTGCTGTGTTTGGATATTTTTTTCTATTTGCATATTTTCCCATCTGAAAAATTCATGTGGCAAGTTTGTTTCTGATCATGTTTCCTAGGTATGCATAGATATAAATCTTCATGCTGCAAATTAAGAATGCAAGAACCAAGCTCTGATTATTCTCCAGACCTGGTCAAAGAAACTTTCACCAATGTGGAGCCTCTAGACAGAGAAGCTGATCTCCATAAGGAAAATGCTGCTTTGTCTGAAAGCAGCAGCCCGGATGATGTCTTCAGTTCTTCTGAAATGCAGAGAGTACCAGTTTGTATGGACACCACCTTGCCTCCAGGGGACTACATTCTCAGACGAGGTTACACAGAGTCTTCACTTCTGAGGCTTCCTACAGAGGAGTGCATGGGGATCCACCACGCACCTTTCCAGTTCAACCGTCATGCTCGGACCAGAATTTCCACTTCTCCAACTTTAAGGCGTCTAAGGATGGCCTCTGCCTCACAAGTGCTGTCATTTCAGGATTGTTCTAACACAGCTCAGCTGGGGAATCAAAAGGAATACACTGGCTCTCTCCACCACATTTGTAAGAGTCCACCTCGGTGCGTTACAGTTTCTTCATTGTCACTGCCTTCTTGTGTCCACGCAAAATTACTGTCGTCCAAAGCCAAGTCTGAGAGAACTACAGCAGTTCCAGAGTCTGACCTACCCAAACCAAAGCTTCCAAGCCAAGAGGATCCTCTCAGCAATGGCAGTCCCAATGAGCCACCCAGAAACTCTTGGAGAGCCAGTTCTGCTACGTTTCCTACCAGACTCCCCCGCCTGAACCCTACACTTTGGGCAGGTGTCCAGGTAAGAGGAATAGGAGGATGCAACCTCTTTTTCAGTCTTTCATATTCAGTGTTGGTCCATCATGGGCCAGTGCACAAATAAAACCCCAGATCTTACCTAAAACTGTTAGCTGGGCCGTGATCCCTTAATACAGCAGAGTCACTTCTACACTTAACAGAAAGGGAGATTTTTCTTTCCAAATTAGCAAGAGACAGCAGTGCCAGCCTTGTCCCTTGGTGACCAGGTTAGTTTAGTTCACTCCTGTACATGGCCACTCTTTCCCACATCTGTCCATTCACCCTGGTGGGCCAGTACAACTGTTGGTGGGGATATGGAAGAACAAGACTAAGTAATTTATCCTGTTCAGAATTGGGGTTTAGAAGATTATTTTCTTTCAGCCCACTCTTTAACTCTTAAGCAGGATTATTCCTAAGACAGAGAAGTTCTCTATTCTGTTTTACTGAATGGCATTACTAACCCTAATAAAACCAAGAATTAAGTTGGTTGAGTCAAATTTAAGGTCTGCTACTACCAAAGGAAGAGGTACCATTCCCTTTATTTATTTCCACTTACCTAGCTCTGCCACTCACTGGCACCACGCCCCCCCCCCCATTTTTATGTCCAGCTCCATAAACAAAGAAGCAATTGTGCAACCTCTTCTGAAAAAAAAGTGAGTCCAGTGAGTGTCAGCATCAGTAAAGAGAAATAAGCAAGGGAGGAGCAAACCCTGCATCTTTCAAGGGCAGAAAACTACAATTCAGCTCTCCATAAGGACAAAAGGAAAAGCATTTTGTACAAGCCAGGTTTGCTGCTAGATCTGCTCTCAAAGACCTTCCACTGTGTGCAGAGGCAGTTAAATTCACACACACGCTTGACTCTGTCCTTATGCCAACCACCTACACACATTTTACTGAGGGTGGATGGGGTCAAATAGGTGTAGAGTTCTTCACTAACTGGTTAGCTTTGCACTACAAACCAAAAGCTATTTTCCTTCTCCCCCAGCCCCTTCAAATATAGAAAACATTCAGGATATCAAATGAGTTCTCCTTGCTCCACAACAGTGAAAGTAATTAGCCTATGCCCAAGCCTATTACACTATTATTAGTACATTTCCCTTTACAAAGGAATTCTTTTTTCACAAAAAAATCAGATTGCTTGCTTGCTTTCTGACCAAGTAACTAAGAATATCTTACTCTCTTTTAGGAAAGTGGACTGCCCACGCAAAGGTAAGAACATATTCATTTTATCTCATTCTAAGCTTGACTCTCCTACATGTTTAATGAATTTGCTTCACCCTAAGACAAAGCTGAACATTGAGTCATGTATATATAACCCAATCTTAATTTGTAGATTTGATATGTGAAGTGCTTGTCACCAGCTCACTAAACTTTTTAATGAGATTTTCTTTCAAAGGTGGCCCTCTCCCTACCACTTTTAGCTACATTTCACACAGTATTTCATCCAGATCATCAGGGAGCTTTGTACTAGGAACTAACAGCCAAAAGGTCTGGTTGTTTGGCTTAGCAGTGTCAAATTTCAGCTTGAAGAATGTGAAATATCTCATAATCTTGAGTGACATTCTTCAAAAGTTTGTGGAAGGGAAAAGGGAGAAAAGGAGCTAGCAGAACAGCTCAATATTGTTCTTATACACAAGCAAAGAAGATCTAGGACTGCTATTGGAGAGGGGGACTGTTAATTCTACAAACTAAGAAGAGTACATAGAATACATGGATTTTATAAGTTAGTGCAGACAAGATAAAGTGTTGCATACCACAGACCTATGCAGTGAATTGTGTCAAGGTCTTCTAAACAATTATCAGAAAGCAAAAGTTCTATTAGAAATTATTTTGATTAAGATATGTTTCTTTCTTTAAGATGTTCAAATGTTTACAGAAGGGAAAGAAAGTTTTATTTTCTCCCCACACAACAAGGAAGCAGGAGATAATACCTCCATTAATAACTACCCCTGTCATTGATGGAGTAGTGCTCACTTTACTGCATGGTCCCCTCAAGGATGTTTGGGACTGGGTGGTTTGGAGCAGACTGATACAGTCTAGGAGCCCTTACAGAATGCAGTTCCCTAGACAAGATTCAAGAGATGTGTGCATGCATTTGAAATTACATGCTCACTGTAGAAGAGGCCTTCCAGATGTTCTGAACTGTTGCAATTTCCAACCCACCCTTTAGCATTTTGAATTTACAACGGAGATGGAGAGAGAAGGCGAGGGAAAGATCTTTTCATGCGTATGAGAAAACAAGTGATCTGTAGCTTTTGTGGGAAGAGTCTGCTCTGATCCAAACCAAAGCAGGAATACACTAACATATCTCACTGTCAGCGTGAAGATTTGTATGATGTGTAACCAACTACAGATGGTTTAACAGGGGAACACCGACCATTTAGTGTACACACCTTCTTTTGGTGCTGCTTGCCTAGAGTGGCTTCAAGAGGGAAGTAACTATATGCCAACGAGGGTATTGGCTTTGGACTTCTACCCAGACACCTTTTAAAATTAAGAAACCACAACCCAAGGAAACAATCCAAGATTTTTTCCATAGGCACCAGCAGGAAAGGTTGTCAAAGGGTGGCTGGGATGATGTATTATGAATTCTATCTAGATAATTGTTAGAATGTGCAAAAATATATTTAAAAATGCACCAGTTTCTGCTTTAAACATTTTTATGTTTAAATTTTACTTGGTCCAAGGTCTGGGTTAAAGCCTGTCTTCATCTCCTCCTCTATTAAGATCATGAGTCTAACCCCATAACAGCTAATCCCTTTTTATCGCAGCCAGCAAAAACTGTTGACATGTCAGATTATTGTGTCCATCTAGACGCAAATTAGGACAGCTGTCAACCCTTCTCCAAGCCTGACTTACATATTGTCCTGGGTAAAATCATACCTCTGTCTTTCAGTTTTAATGAACATCTCCCTGCTCCCAAGCTATACTTTCAAAAAACTTCCTTAATGCACTCACACTCATTTTAAACAGCCTTCCCTCACACAGTCCTCAGTCAAGAATGCCAGCACATCCCTGTCAGCATGGCAACTTGGTGAACTGATGCTGTTTATAGAGAACCATCCAAAATAAATAAAGGGCAAGACGGGCAGCACAGACAGAGGCATATGTAGTGGAGAGAAGGTGAGATGCTAAATCAATACTGCCACAGAACAAAACATTGATAAAACAAAACCTCAAATTTACTCTGATCTCCTTTTTGCCTTGCACCATTCAGCATTATCAGAGACTGGGTGGAAAACTGCATTGCACTATTTCCTACAGTAAATCAGCTAATGAAGAGCCTTCACAGTAACTGCCAACACAGTTCATATTCAATGCCTTGAAGGAGCTGGGCTCATCTGTCTTGAAGTACTCCCTCTTTGAATGTTTCACACAGCTGTAAAGTGTCACAATGTCACAGAACCACAGAATGTTGGGAAGGACCACAGTGGCTTGTCTGTTACAACCTCTCTGCTCAAGCAGGGTCATCCTAGAGCACATTGCACAGGATGGCATCCATTATACTAAACCTAACTCCTTATGCAATCATAGAAATATTTTACTCTTGACAATAGGTCATTTTCCATCCCAACTTTTTGAATCAGGGAGTTCAAATGCCCTCCCTTCCTGAGTGGCTTAGGAAACAGTGTCACTGCCTGGCAGTTATCTCAGTACTACAATATTTACCCTAGTAACATCCTCTGTTGCTTTTATTCACATCTAGTGGAATTCCTTTAAGTAATATATCTGCTATTTGAGTAAGGTGATCTATATAGATGTCCGTTTCCTGGGATAGCTAGTTAGGCTAAGATTAGGGACATATGAATATACCCTCTGTGCCTTAGAAATAACTATATACACAGGATATTTATTTTGCCAGACCATGACCTGCTTCAATGTCTTTTCCAAAACAATTTTCCAGAATTTTGCCATGTAAATCCATGGCATTATCATGTTTCAAAAAACAAATGGATTTTAAGAAGGAATTATTACAAATTATATCTCCCCAGATGACTGAGTTTGTCCCTAAAGCACAAGCATTTCTTTCATTCCATCACTGCAGTCCTCTGCCCCAGTAAGTGAAACAAGCAAAAAATAAAGAAAAAGGCAAAGCTACAGAGTCTGAAGGCATGAGAAGATGCTAAAATATTGAAGACTTAAAACCTAGTAAATTTTACTACATAGCACTTCAGTAATTTAATTTCTCCAGAACAAAACAACAGAAGTGTCTGATATATCTAATATGTCTACAGGCATAAGGCCAGGAAACCCCAGACACTTGTGCTTCTGTCTCTGAAGCATGAGTATATAATTTAGGCATGCAAGCCATTAACCAGCCCAGGCTCATCAGATTGCAAAGGTATATTGTAGACACCCAAATGCTCTTGCTATGCCCCACATTTCACAGGCCTGTGCAACTGTATGAAGAGCTTGTTTAGCCATATGTGTGCCTGAAGTTCAAGGCCTTTTCGATCTGGGCAAATAATGTCATTTAACTCTGTTACAGTGACTCTGTGCTTCCATTATTAGTCTTCATAAGCCACTAGTCTGCAGCTTCAAATATATTGTGAAAATAATAGTAGCCTAGATGCTTTAAAAATCAATAATATACTGGGAAAATTTTACTGTGAAGCCAACCTGAAAAAAATCTCCTGAATTTCCTAGTGCAGTAATAATACCTTGGAGGATTATCCTTGTACTATATTGCAGCACCTGACTTGTATAATAGCCCAGCCACCTAAAAGATTGCATCATGGAATCACAAGAGGTTTCAGGGGCATCTTAATACAATCATTACCACCACTGAAAACTTGCATTGGGTACCATTCAGTGCACGTCTCAGGAAGGAACTCCTGAGAGGAATGATCCCCTCCCTTGCAGGGGCATGGGCTTGCAGACAGCCAAGAAACAGACCCCCCACCCATTAAAGCCCTCAAAACACATACTGAGGGTTCAATTTCATGAGAAACCACAGAGTTTCACTGTAAACCCTATAGCCAAATAAATCAATCCATTCAGTAGGACTAGCAAAAACAGTTTTAAAAACACTTTTAAAGAACTCTTGCATTGCACATTGTAACCTCCTCAAGACATAGTTTTTAAGCCCTGATATGTCCATAGTTCAAGTCTTCAAGTCCCAGGCCTGGCCCTCCTGATAGCCTACAGACCCCTCTCTTGTTAGGAGCAGCTTTCATCCAGTCCATTCAACTGCTTAGCTAAGCAATTGCAAGCAGTGTCACTACCAGGTCATAAAAAAGTCACAATCTCCATGTCTTACTATGCATATCAAACTCCAGCTCTCTACCTCAGAGCTCATCTGTCAGTTGATAAGATGTCAAGTAACTATTCATGCACTTAAAGGAAAAAATGCCAGGTTTCACACCAAGTGTGGCAAATGGCCAGATACTCACAGTAAGATAACTACCTAGACAAAAAAAATCTCAGTAAGAATCATGCCTAACTGACCAAAAATACCATACACAATAAGTGGGGACTGAAAAACAGAATTTTTATATCTGTATATGCACTTCGTGCCTCCTCCCTCAGCTACTGAATTACTGACCCTTTCAGTCCTGATGCAGTATCCATGTATCAGTCAACTGAAGGCAACACAACAGCAGCTGCAGACAGCAGTCCCTCCACAGCATATACTAACACAATTCATTAGGTATCAGTGTGAGTTATTAGCAAAGTACAAAAGGGTTTTTAATATGAACCAACGGTTTCCGTATGTGAATGCAAGCAGCCTCTGGCACAAACACACTGCTGGATACAGAATGCCTGTCACTTTTCTTAATGGGTATAGATCCTGGACAATGTTCTCCATTTGGAACAACAATAGTTGGAAAGAGACATTTGTTTTCGATCAGTAGGGCCACTGAGTCATATTACATTCAAAATATTTGAAATAGCACAAAAAAAATGCCAAAAATACTTAGAAAGAAAATAGCACAAACTAGCCAAAAGGATAAATATTTTTTTAAAACCCAACATTTTAACTGTTTCACTAGTGTGCTTTCTTTTCTTGAAATCACCTGAGTTACAGGAAGGTTAAAAGTAACAAGTCACATGTCAGCTAAAAGCAGTACTGAATTGCTCCTTTAAACTCCACTGCCAAAACACAGATTCTAAAATTCCCACTCACTTTTTGTCTAACCTCAGAAGAAATGCGTAATTTTCAATAATTAAATGATCTAATTACTTATTATCTGAGGCAACCCATGACCATAAGAACCTCGATCTCAGCAACAATGTGCAGTTGGAAAGACAATTAGGTACTTGCTGCCAATCGCTGAAATTCTCTACTCGCTGTCCTTTTAACACATTAAGTCATAGCTCCTGTGGTTTGGTTTTTTAGCTGATTCCCTCCTGTACCAGCAAGGAGGCCTCCAGGAGCTTCCTCTGCAGCCCCGAGCGGGCAGGGATGACCTGTGTTGTTGTTGCGTCTCACAGATCAGCCGAGCGCAGGCGCAGCTCCCTGGTAGTGAGTCTGCCGGGACTCGAGGTGTTCCCTGGAGACCTCCTGGTGTCAGACAGTGCCATCGACTACCTGCCCTACTCATCCTTCCTGCTCAGTGCAGGTCAGACACAGGGTGGGGTTTGCTCCTCTGAGCCCAGAAAAGCCAGGACTGGAACATGGGTGCATGTGGGATGGGAGGGAGGGAGGATGTATGCAATCAGAACATGAGGTGGTGCAGCCTCTGCAGGGGATCCTGTCACCCCACAACAAAGTGACTGCATTGCCAACTTTAAAATTCCTGTCTTTCTCCTGTTTGGTTTTTTTTTCCCCTACATTTTACTGCTGAATGCAAAATGCAAGTAGAGGAGAGAGTAGGACACAGATCACATTGCTCCTCCACAGGCCAGAAGCAACCAGAGCCCAGGCCAGGATCTCCACCTGGAAGCAGCTGAGGTACAATTTCCTACCTCCCCAGCTCCAAGCAGAGAGAAAAGCGGCCCATGCTGCCCTTTGCAGCAGTGTTCTGATCACAAGGGTAGCAAACCCAACTCATGGCTAGAGGTTGCTCACAAGACATTCCAAAACTGAAATGCAGACCTGCAAGCAATTTCCACAAATAGCTATTGCAGAATACAGTATAGTGTGTGGTGTGATTGACGGAGATCCTGGTAGCCAGAGGTCAAAAGTTTCTCATAAAGCAAGTCAGTCAAGGTCACAACCAGCATTTTCACAACAGCAAATAAGCCAGCCATTTCCAGAATGGCCAAGCCCTTCAAAATCCAGAAACACAAAGTTTTGACGGAGATTCCCTGTCACACACCTGAAGATGGGTGCCACATAAAGAAACCTTTTCAGATTTCTTGCGGAGCACAGTTGTTCCTCACAAGTCACCAGTGCATTCCTAAATCTAGATCTCCAGCTTTTCCTCTGCCTCACCAAGGACCACAAATTACAGACTGCCTCATTGTGCCAGTCCCATGACAAATCTGACACTTAGGGCTCATAGGATTGTTTATTCACTGGAGGTTTAAATACCTGCATAACTCCAAGTTATCATAATGAGAAGGCATAGACTAATTCTTGCTTTAAAACAAGATCTTCAAAAATTGGCTTGAGGTATGATGGTTTTCCCAGGTAAAGAATTGGCAATCACATAGTGATCACCTGCAACAAGTAGGAGTGTTTAGCATCATCCAAGATCCCACCACAGAGAGTCATAATTCTTGCTGGGAGGAACTCAACAACCTTAATGGGTTTTAAGTCTGGTGCACAAACTACCTAAACCCAAGTACTGACTATGAGCCAAGTATAGTCTATCAAGCTGCATATATAAATAATATAAATAATAGTTTTTTATCTATTTGTTTCCTTACTGAAAACATTTGTTTTGCCTGTTAGAGTCCAAAAAGTCAAGGTGGCCATTTGCCAAAAGAGGAGTCGTGAGTATTTTCATCATTTTATGTTTCCTTGCACTGACCTTGCCTTTTCCCACAGCTCACCTGGGTAAAAATAGCTCCTTTATTTTCTTGTCCTTAGACAAAGGCAGCCAGTTGGTGAGCTGAACTCAGAGCTGAACAATCTCAGCCCTCCTTGGGACTGCTTGCACATTAATCTGCAATAAAGTTTGGGTGGCTCCAGTGCAGCCATTGCATGTGATGCACTCGAAGACAGTCAGTGCCACTGCTCCCCATCCCTGTAGGTGGTGGGAGGAGAGGTGTCCCTGGCACCAGGAGGACAGAGTGGGATGGGCAGTGAGAGCAGGGGCTCTATTCAGGGGTGGCAGCAGGCCCAGTGCATCTCCCTAGGTTAAGGTAGCACAAGGTGGACACATCAGTTGCCTCGTTGCTTTGACCATTGTGTATCCTGTATTTTCTGTGTGCCTTAGGGCTTTGGAGAATGTGATGAACTCCCACTCACATGGGAGGGATCTAAGCTTTACCTATAAAAGTAGTGTTCCAGGACACTTTCTTAGGCCTTTCCTGTCCTCATGGGTGCCCTCACACTCACCAGCAAAAGCACAACTGAGGGAATTTCCTTGTCTAACACAACTCGTTGTCTTTTCCATTAATGCAAACTTTCACTTACTAAGGTATCTGAATTTCCTTTCTGTGTACTGTTCAGCATTCAGAAAATTATTTGCAAGTGTCTTGATAACTTTTTCTCCCTAAGCATGTAATTAAAAACAGTCCCTTCCCAGTATATATTGCATTTTATCAAGTAATTGTGCATACAGAACCAATGCAAGTACTCAGGTTGATATGTACAAGAATTTCCTCTTCATTTGATAGCAGTGTCATAGCATTTGAAGGAGCATGACCTAAACCTGAGAATTTTTAAATTCAGCAAAATATTTTAAATCTGCAATAAAAAACATTTGATATTTATACAAAAGTGATTTCTAAGACTATTAAATGCCATAAAATCTAATTAATGAAGATTCATTTTCTGGTACACTGGTCCAGTGTACATATATATTAACTGTATTATTTTTTCTGCTCCATTTCAATCTATCTTTCAAAAATAGGAGGTGAACTTAAACCTTAAGTTTCAAATATTATAATCAAACACATATTTCAAAATTGCCTTGAGTTCAGTGCCTAAAGTTCAGACAATAGAAATCCATGAAGTGGGAATATACCATTCCAGAGAACAGATAAAACTTAGGCAAACACCTTATAAATCTGTGCCCAGAGTACTAAATTAGATTTCATAAATAATGTTTAATTTTTTTTACAAGGCCCGAATAAACAAAGCTGAAACAAAAGCAGTTGTTTTTATTTCTTGGTCCCCCCACACAAACTCTTGCTGTTCTTTCAGCTTTTTGAAAACTCATTTTACAGACACTACTCTGCAGATGACCAAGGGAGCTTTTTCCATGCATAGCTCAAAAAAATAAAAATCAATAAATAAACACATAAATTTGTATACTTATGACAGGATTTCAACTATGAATCCGTTGTCACCTATCTCTGACAGTGCTAAGGGAAGCAAAACATTTCATTAGTTCTGTCTTCCAAGGGTAGCCCATTGCCTGTTGCCATTGATGCCTTAAGCCATCAGTGTGGACTATTCTTAGTCCACACTGGGTGCAGCCTTGGTCAGGCTCCTGTCCTGCCCAAGGTGGATCCTGGAGGCCTTTCAATAAATATCTACTTTATTCTCTAGATTGTCCAGTCTCTGTTGGTCAGCCTTCCCAGGCATCACCATACCAACGATTTGCCCTGTCAAAGACTTGTGTATAAATAAAACCTTACACATCCATACCTGAGGCATTTACACACCCCACCTACAGCTACAAAGAAACCTGCCATCACTGTCTTGTCCATGTGTAGAAGACCTTGGAAATATAAAGAAATCACTTATTTAAGGGCAAACTTCTTATGGATTAGGGCAAGGTTATAGAGCTGGGTAAACTTCTTAACAGTCTTGAAAACACCGTATGAATCAGGGGTGGTTTTTTGTCATTCAACAGGGTAAAGAAAAACAGAAGCAAGCATCTGATCTGGAAAATTGCCTTTCAACTGTTAAGATCATAGACTGCTGCACAGATGAATTTTTCTGCTTCAAGGTATCAAACTACTCAGTATACTGTATCAAGGATACTTAAGGATGGAAGGAGGAATTTTGTGTTCTTTATATGCTAACATTTTTCAGTTCATTAATCTGGATATGAGATTTTTAGATCTTTCTGTTAATTAATGCATAGGTATATAGTACATTTTTGTCATTTGAAATGGAGGGGCAAGTGAGAAACTGAGGGTCAGAGCAGGTTAGCAAGGGCCCTCAAAAACATCTAGATTTTGCCAGGGTTCCAGACTGCCCTAGCTCAAGGAGGTACCACGTTCAGAAGAAGGTCTCAAGGCAACCCCCTCAGCAGCACCTACAGGTCTGGGGAAAGAAACCATAGTGTCAGAGAGATGTCAAATGGGACACAGCCACCCTATTGCTGCATTCAGAGGCAGCCACATGGAGGTCAACACCAACACCGAGGTTTGGCTGCAGAAAAGCTGCCAAAGCCTGTCTGCCAGAAAACCAAGGCTTCTGGCCCCTAGCCACCTAACACCATCCCCTCTCCAAAGCAAACCTTGTGCTTCTCACAGCAGTCTGTAATATGCAGCTCCCCACACACAGTTGTTGAGGGCTTCTGTCAATGTCCGACTTATATATGGACATCTGACTTTAGACCAGGTCCATAACGTGATACTGGCCACCTTAGGACTAAACAAAACAATTTCCAAATGACTATAAAGACCTAGTCCTTTGGTGCCTTGATTTTATCATCCAGAAAATAAGATGTCATCCACCCAAGAGCAGCACAACAGATCAAATTCCTTAGCATTTGCAAGCTGCCCACTAATTTTTGATACATCAAACATAGACTATCATATTGTGTTGCTTTCAAATTCAGTGTGTTTATATTGCAAATATTTTAGAGGAGAATGGCAGGTTTTTAAAAATTTTAAAGAAACTTTCAGAAGAAAAATCGCTAATATTGGTGGATGTAATTTACACAGTAAATAGGACATAGATTCTTTTCATAAGGTCTGAAGCAGCTGATGCAACAATTGGTGGTTTTCTTTCTTCTTCAATCAATAGAGTAAATCTTGGCACGAATTTATGAATGAGCAACAGACTGAGCAGAAAGATGTCAACAACCAGTTAGAAGTGAAAAAAGAAGCAGCAGTGTGGGAACTTTTCACAAGCGAATGCACTTACTTTCTGGATCATTTGCTGGTTCTCAAGACGGTAACATCAGATTTCACTTTGCAAAAATAATGAAACATTATTTGTTCTCCTGTGATGGACACAAAGCCACCTGAAACCTCTCATTAGATGTCTGTGGGGGAATGACTTAATACCTGTTTTTTCCTCCCACCTTGCCTGCTCATCTTGTTTCCATAGCTCCCTTTTCTGTCTTTATGATGGCATCTCATCTTCTAAGAATAGAAGATATTTCTTCTTCCAGGATATCAAACTGATATTCCATTAGTCCTCTCACAAACACTGTACTGAAGCCATGCTCCAACCAGTAATTTCTGTAGTGGACTATTCCAACTGCTAACATTGCTGGTGTGCAACGTTATATTTGTCATTTAACTTCATATAGAGCTGTGGTTACATTATCCTGACTGGAGCATGAAAACCTCAGAATTTGGGTTTTAATGTTACATGAAAACAAGTACACAAAAAACAAATCATCTCCCAAAAACTCTATATTACCTCCAATATAGTGAATTTTAAGAGCTTGAAATATGAACAAGAATATTACACACTGTTACAAGAACAGCTGCACTATTTATATTCACCACACATCAAAAGTTAATGTATCCATTTAAAAGGATGGAAGCTCCCATAAACATTTTTTTATCATTTTTCTCTTACTTAGCACAGACAATTTCTGATTTTTTTATTAAGTCAAAGAAAAGAGATTTGTGAAATATTTTCCATGTTGCTGAAAATTTAGCCTGGACAACACAAGAACTACTGTAAAGTAAAGGAAATTAATAGAGGAGTAGGCTGAATTCCTCCTTAGTGGGGCAGAACAGGAAGGGGCAGAAAACAGGATAACAGGACCAGCTATTGGTTCAAGGCAGGAGTAGAGCACCCTTCTTTCTATACACTTTGTTTAGAAATCTGGAAAGTTTAAAAGGCGGTGAATACTGGGAAGAATGATGATAACAGCAGTCATGCAGGCTCCTTGTGAGTCTGATATAGGAGCACATAGACAAGCCTTAGCCAGCCTGTATGGCCCATGAATGATGAACTATTCAGTCCACGCCAGCTTCCCAAACTCTCCCACTAAAGAAAGAACACACTGCATTTAGGCAACCACTTTTAAAGATACCTGGTTACTTCCAAGTATAGAAATATTCTACTGATTTTAATGAATCTCCACAGGGAGCTTTACAACCACCATAAATCCACCATAAATTTAAGCTCTCAGGTAACCTGGTCATGGTAATTAAAGAATTACACAAGGCTAAGAGAACACTCTCTCTAGCTATTCAGTCTTGGCACCTGGGTGATGGGCTTTTTCATAACGCTTTATTCACATAAACAAAAAAGTCTATTCAGTAACCTATAAATTTTAAGCCCTTTTCAGATTTAGGTCAGATTCAGTACATCTCAATCAGCTTAAAAAATACAAAATCTTACACAGCCAATAAATTCACATGCAGTTTTCACTCAATGCAGGTTAATAAAACAATCCAAAGAGATGAAAAACCTCCACAGGATCTCTACTTACCTTAAGACAAGAATATATTTTTTTCCTCACAGTAACACTAAACAATTCAGATAGCAGCAGATGCATGGGGTAGGAAGGAAAGCATTTAGAAAGGTCATAGAAATCTGTAACTGTGACTCTGATGTTACTAAGTCCTTCATGCAGGGATCTGCAGGGGGCTCATTTGCCCCTCTTCTGCTCAAGGACACAGCAGGAACACAGCTGCCTCCATGGTAACCACAGAGAAACCCCAGAGACATCACTCATACCCTGTTCTGCACAAAATCCAATATTTAACCTTCAGGCAGATCAGGAAACTTTTGACAACGCCATCTTCTGCCCTCCATAAACCACATGAGCCTTTCAGATGAATTTCAGTAAAAATGTTATTTTCGGGGGGAAAAAATGATTTATTGAATTGGCACAAACAGTAATTAACATGGATTTCTTTTGGTTTTAAAGATATTTATGAACACTCTAAAATACCTCCAGAGTAATGAATTTCTCTTGGATGTGGATTTGTGGAGAATTTTCGCAAACTTAGAGGAGTTAAACAAGGTGGGTAGAAAAAGAGAATCGACACTCAGATCAGAAATCAATCAGCCCAGTAAAAGAAGACAACAAACCAAAAGCTTCTATTCAGTTTCAATGCTCACACTTGGAACTTTGTTCATATAATCCATCTTTTCTTCCTCTCTGTGGGATATCAGTGAGAGTCAAATATCACCAGCATAAATCATTCTCTTGTATCTCCAGCCAAAGATACGTGGCATTTTAAACATGGGGGAGAGCTCATTTAGTTGTTGTTTCTGAAGTAAACAGAAGTTTGAGAGTAATTCTCATAAGCAAAAACCTTTTAAAAGGATTTATGGACAGAAACTATAACACAATCCTTACAGCAAAACAAGTAAAACAGTAAGCATGGCAAAAGAACTACATAACAAGTCCCCTTTTGCAAACAGATGGGCACAAAGACTTTGCTGTCTATTATGCCACTCCCGTAGAGCAAATTAAAACAAAATGCTGACCCTCTCTCTCCAGCTGAGATTTCCCTTGGCATGTGTGCAAGGAACTCTCCCATAGAGACTGGATGCTCTCTATTCACGTGCTACTTACTCTGCTCTGTCCAGGAGGAGGGAAGCCACAAGGCTTGGCTGTGATGTGCTCCAGCTCTTTGCTGCTTTTGGCCAGTTCCTAGGAGATCGTTTTTCAGCTCCTGAAAGTTAAAAACCTCTAAGTCAAAAATAGCCTTCACATTACTTTAGAAACAAAACAATTTTTCTTAGCTTGAGGGTCCTTTCACAGGACACCTCACTCTTCATTGCAAAGAGAATTTTGGAAATAACTCTGCAGCTGCCTTAATTGAATAACTACACACAATCACATCACATGCCCTAAATCAGCTGCATTTCCCTTATTGTAATTCCCTTGCCTTAATACTGAATTTGTCCCTTTTTAGCCAAAACAAGTAAATTGGGAAGGGTCTTCAAAGCAGGGACAATTAGCCAGAACTCAAACACATGAGCAAGGCATTGATGCTCAGCCACAGACCTCACACCTGGTGAGCTGCTGAATGACCAACCAGTAGGTTTGGAGATACAAGGAAAAAGATTTTTAGCTGACAGGTTTCACCTTTGGCTTATTGTGGACTAAGCATGGACATGCAGGCAACTACTAGAGTTCAGCAAATGTGTGGTTGTTGAGTCCCTTGTTCTTGTTCAAAGAAGGGAGTGGGATATATTCCTGTGTTACACTTAGCTTTGAGCTTGGCTGGAGCTTGGTCGGAGCTTGGTCATGTCTTGAGAGAATTATCTTAAAAAATTTTCTTGCTTTATTTTCTAATCTTCTTGTCCTTATTGATGAGGATAATAAATGATCATTTGTTACATATACTTTAAATAGTGATTAAATGTAGGAGAAAGAAGCTGCTCTCCATGCCTTTGGTGCCTTTTTTCATACATTTTATAGTGTGCATATCTTCTCGACAGAAGGCTGAATCCATGAAAAAAATGTATGCTTTAAAACTGTAAAGGTCAAAATTAAAGAATGAGCATTATCCTATAAGCATCTTGCCCCCATAAATACACCAAACAAAGCAGTCTGCAGCTACTACAGTCTGTAGCAGTATCACAGTGGATTGATGTGCCCTTCTGGCCTAACATTTGGCCAACAACTTAGCCCAGTCATGAATTTGTGTGAAAATAGTGTGTTCAGGATGACAGTGTGGGCTCAGGAGTGGGCTTGCAGCCTTATCTGACTGATAAGGTAGGCACTTTTGAATCCAATATAAACATGCAAAGTTAACTTATGGGGAATACGTGAGGTTTTGTAGTATTTTTTAGGTACTTCCTTCACCTTCAATTGTAAGAAGGAAACTCAAACTGTGAAAGATGCTGTCTTCCTCAAATGACTGTGAAGGCTCCCTTAATTGTCACAGCTCTGTCATACACAATCAGTGTTTTCCAGCAGATACCATTCACCCATTGTCATTTTTAATGTCAATCCATGTTAAATATGGCTGCTACCCTAAATTTAATGGACTAACTAATTTTGTCCCAAAGCCTTTGTCATCAGACATTATCACAACATAAATAGGTATTTGTATAGATTTGTCTTAGCTTCTGACTAATTAAAGCATTCTAAGCATAATTCTGAAGACAATTCTGGCAATGTTAGAGATAAGTATGGGCACCCATTACACTTGGAGTCTTTAGTGAGGCCAGGGATAGGAAATAAAGTTGCTTTAATCTTAACTTTGGATCACTGGTGCTAATTTATCATTTTTTTCCCCCTTATGTAGATAAGTCGCAGTTTTCTGAAAATGTTTTATGAAACTGTGAAGAACCATGTCAGCAAGTCAGACTCTCCTATGGATTTCAGCTCCGTACTCAGAACGGTAACAAAATCAGAAGTATTCTTGCTTTTAATACAAGCAGCAGACCATTTATCATGGCATACAGGTGCTCCAGAGAAATCAGATCAGTCAAGTCCATGCCATCTGTCACGGGCAGTTTGGCCTCAGCCTCAGGTTGCTCCTATCAGAAGGATGTTTTTATTTTTATTCATTGGCATGTTTGAAGCAGTCATGGAAAGGTGCTCTGTATGTGGAATCAAGTGTGGAAATATCTCCTCTTCCTGGGGATCAGCAGCCTGGACTCTGAGGAGACTTTTCCACTAGCAGAGACAAACTTCCCACTCTACAGAAGATGTTTCCCTGAGACCAGACCGCAGACCCATTACTGCCCCTTTCCACTCCTTCACACCGATCCTCCTTTACACCATGGACCAGATCCACAAGTGTTTATACTTGCTTAATTAAGAGCTCATTGGGACTGAAATTACACTGTGGCCTGAGTCTGTTAAGCAAGAGAGAGATGCAGCTACAGCTGTCCTGCCACTGCCAAGCCCTGCAACCCTTTTGGTCAGTCTGTGTGGTAAACAAGGCAGTCATCTGAACAGCAGCCTACAGGAGCTCTGATTCCTCCTCAACTTCCCAATGCTTGTAAAGTTGGAAATATTAATGAAGACAGAAAATCAATTCATTGACCAGAACCTTCCCTAGCAGGAGAGGCCATTAGAAAACTTCTGGGAAATACTAAAAGACTCTGCCTCAGTGTTAAGATTTTTAACAGAGAAATTAAGACTAGAACTTGGTTTCTTGCCCTTGTGACCTCTGACTTCAGGCATTCTTATTGATAATGCTTGTGTAGACAGACAAAATCCCAGACAAAGCTGCTTTTTATCATGCATGGCATTCAGCATTCCCAGCATAAATGAAGCTATCCTGTTATTTCTAAGAGCCTACTCAGATATAAAATACCATGCTATATGAAATCATCAAAGCTGTTTCAGCAGTAGTGGGTTTCACCTTCAACTTCCATATGAATTTCACATCATTTATTTCTAAAGAGAACAAAGTCTAAGAATGTGTCCTACCCCTGCAGAGCTGTTAAAACTGTACTCCTGTGCATTACTGGAGCATTGTTGTAGTATTTTTACTACTTTACAGTTTACTGCCATTTAAATTGCCCTTTCCTTTTTTAATTTGCTCTTTCCCTATTTTCCTAGGTACAAGGAAACCTCAGATAGAATTCACATTACAAACCCAAAACACCTGCTTCTCCCTTTGTCATGATATTTTTCTTTCTTGATAAATTTCCAAACCTTTTCTGCAGTTTTTCCAGGGTGACCTCTGCCAGACACACCAGATTTATTGCCTTAATTATACCTCTGCTATCGTCTACTTGGAAAAACTGAGACAGAGAGAAGATTTTGGCATCTACCTGAAGGTAAAGTGATGGTTTTGTTGTTGTTATTGCTGTCCTTGTTGTTGTGTCTTCAGCCTTTCTACCTTATGACAGGACTTTAACAGCAAACTAGGAATGTTCATTAGAAGCAAAAGTGTGTAGATAGTGTTTCACATGGATTTTTTTAAACTGCAGAGCCTATCACCGATTGGAAGTCACCCTTCTGAGTGTATGTTCCCCTGCATGTGTGCAAGTCCCTACTTATAATTTAGAACACATAAGATGGGGAAGAGCTGGGCTGCATTTTTGCAGGCAGAAAATACAAACTACTAGCCTCTTCCATATGTTTGGCACACAATCTCTTGACTCAGTAACCTCCACCTTAACAAAGTGAAATGGTTACAGGAAAAAAAAAAAAGACACAAAAAACAATTTCAGATGTTTTACTTTGGTATCAAAAGAATACCAGTAAGGGAGAATTTACCTCCCTCTAAGGCTGGAGAGAGCTATCAGTGGACTCTTTGTCAAGTTGCAGCACTACAGCATGTTCTGTCTTTGCTGACATTGCACCCACCTCAAGCAACAATCCAGCCAGTGCAATGGTGGGGATCTCAAGCTCTGCTCTTTCTGACATCATTAGTAGAGCAGTGTTTCCTGTAAATACTTAAGATAAATCTTCAACATTATAGGCTTAGAAAGAGAAACCTAAGTAGTGGGCTTTTCTCACAGGCAGCCCAAAAGTGGGAGGCCTTCTTTTTGGGGCACGTGAGCTTTGCACCTTGGGCCTTGGAGTTTCACACTGCTTGCTCCCTGATGAGGATTTCATACGTTCACACCTAGGAAAAATGTTCCCCAGTGGCAAGTGGCAGCGACCCTAAAATATAAGGTGGCTTTTAAACCTAAGTCAGGTTCATTTTCTCTGGTCGTCCTGAGAAAATTAAAACAGCAGATAAATAAGAGCCCTACTTGATATGATAGCATGGCCACAGCATCTGGAATGGTAAGCAGCAATGCTGAAAGTGAATCTGGAGGGGCAATGGAATTTGCCCTGTAGAGAGCTGTCCTCGGCTTGGCTGGGATAGTGTTTATTTTGTTCCTAGTAGCCAGTGTAGTGCTGTGGTTTGAATTCATGAGCATAATCTTGATAGCACATGATTTTTACTTGTTGCTAAGCAGTTTGTATTAAGTCAAGGATTTTCTGTCTCTCACCACCACCAGCAACGAGTCTGGTGGGCACAAGAAGGTGGGAGGGGACACAGCCAGAACAGGTGACCCTAACTGACCCAAGGGGTATTCCATACTATATGATGTCATGCTCAGTATATAAACTAGAGGGAAAGCTGGCTGGGGGGGCCTCTGCTCTGGGACCGGCTGGGCATTGACCTGTGGGTGGTGAGCCTTCTGCACCACTTGCTCTGTATATTCTGTTGTGGGTTTTTTTTCCTTTCTGTTCCTATTCTATTAAACTGATTTTATCTCAAACTACAAACTTTATTTTTTATTTTCCATTTCTCTTCCCCATCCCACAGGAGGGAGTGAAGAGTGAATGAGTGGCTGTGTGATTTAGATACTTGCTGGGTTAAACTATGACAAGAGCCTTTATACTGCCCTTGTTCTCACTGAGTGAGAAACTCATCTTTCATTAGTCCCTGTCTTTATACTGAGCCTTTATACTGCCCTTGTTCTCACTGAGAAACTCATATTTCATTAGTCCCTGTCTCATTACAGTCAGCTAATGACACAGAAACCTGTTTGCTACCTCCTAGCCAGAAGGAAGCTGAAGCCTAAGGCGGATTTTTTTGTCTTCAGCAGTGGTGTGAACAAAATGAACAGTGCAAGAGGTTGCATCTGCCAGAGCTGCTGGTTGCTCCTCTGCATCGACTGACACGGTATCCCCTCCTCCTCAACAACATCTGGAAGAGGAGCACTGATGAAACAGAGAAAAGTTTTGTCCAGTCACTTAAAGAGAAGGTGGAAAAGTCTATAAGTAAGTAACAAAGGTTAGAAGTCAAGTATGCAGTTACAAATTAGAAAGTTATGTGGCTTTTTTGTGCATCTCCTTTGACGTGTGAATTGGTCAAGTGTGTCTGCAGACAAGCAACAAGGATGTGTGTGCCTCCTGACCCTTATTCTGTAGGGAATGATTTGGGCCACCTTGTGCTGCCAAAGCCTCTCTGAGCAATGTCACAGGACTCCCAAATCAGTGAGTCACTTGTATTTTCTCAGAATCACCTGCAGTGACAGGCAAACAAAAGCAGATCTCAAATTGGAACATATCAAGAAAGATCTCAAACAAAGAAACCTTTCAGTTGCATTTATGTCTAAGGAGGATTTTTTTAGGGCTGATCCTTAATAGGATAAATTTGTACTCACAAGGGGAATATTACGTCCATGACCTTTTAGTAATGACAGGGTCCTACCCTGTAAAGTTGTCTCAGCTACATATTTTCTCTAGCTGTTGTGGAAAACATGTGGCTGGTCCAGAAGTAATTTTTTCCCTCCATTTTGTTTTAACTATATAATATTTATATATTTAACACATGTAAGGACAGCAGTTTTAGGTGTGGCCCCAAAAGACCATGGGATGTCTGGAGAGTATTACTGGCAGAATAAATAGGTCCTTCCAGAAATTAGACACCTCTGGATCAAGGAAACCAAAGATAGAAAAGTGACCCCTCTTTACTCACAGACACCTGACAAAGATCTGCCTTCATTTTTGATCAGTGAACCAGTAACATAAAGAACAGTTGTAGACCAAGCACTCCCCTTCTGGTGGGGAGGTATGTGTCTGAAACCATTATCTGCAATATCACTCCACTTAAATGTCTTTGAAATTTAAGTTGCGGATCCATTAAAGGTTTCCCCATAATGCCCTTGAATCAGCAAAGACACAGTCCCCATTTTTCACATTTTGAGGGATCCCCACCTCAGTCACTTCTGGCAATACTTCCTCTGAAATTAATTCTCATTAATTTCAACAGTCTTTCTATCAGGCTGTATATAATGAAACTTATTTTTCTCTCACTTACCAGACAGTTTAGAATGACAGCACTTCTTTTGAAGACATTTTTAAGATTACAGTTTAATTGAGTTTTATATGATTCCCTGTTCCCCGGACAGATTAGTAAACACAGCCTTTTCATCTAGCAGTGAATTTAAGCATCTTTGAATGTGTGAACTGAAATTCTGTCCCTGCTGATCTAAGTAGAGTTTAGGCATTTTTTAGAATGAGATCAAGATTTCATCTGGGGCCTCACATGTGAGGTACTTCAGCTTTCACTGAAGAAAATCAGTATTCAGTGTCTTCTAGAAACAGGACTGCTTTTGCCAGCCCTGGCAGTAACTGGTGTTTCACACATTTCAGGGGATCTGGAAGGTAAAGTCAAGTGGTTGGACAACTTTCAGAAGTTCAGGCAGCTGCAAGAGCTCATAATCTGGCCTCAGGTCTGGGATCGTGACAAAAGGTTCTTTGTCCCAGAGGTAAGCAGATTTTAAAGGACATTTTTTTTTTCTAGAGGAGGGTTTAGTTTCCTATCTGTCTTCATAGTGTGATCTAAAGTTGGCTGGTTGTCTGTGTTCTAGTTAGTGGGGATGTCTCTGCTCTAACAGGAGCAGCTGCAGCCTGGGCACTGTAAGCACTGTAGCTGAACACACAGTGCCTTGGACAGCAGCATGGGTTGCTCTCAGTTAGGATCCAAGGGAGGGCAATGATACAGTCTAGGAGGACTCTCCCATATTTGCTTTTAGGGGACAGAATGAAACGGGATAGATGTAAGTATTACCAGCATTCAATAAAGTAGAAATTATTTGCCTCTTTCACTTCTCAAGCTGAGCCAAAGAACTTTCCATTTCCACTTAAATTGCACTACAAAAAATTACACAGCATACCTGTGTGTGCACATTTCTGCTGTAGTTACCCTGTTACCCAGACAGACTTTAAGGAGTACTATGGCAAACTCATCAAGTGGGTCTCATCTCAAAGATTATGTCTGTTCACATACAGGGCTGCAAACACTATTAAACTCAATCTGGAAAAGTAAAACCCAGCTTAACATTTCAAAATCATAAACATATTTAAGCAGTATCACTGCTGAGGAAACACAGGCATGCTCAGTTATCAGCTGTGTGATGTACTTAGCTTGAGGTAAGAATACACATATGCTCATCTTGTTTAGCTGCTGGTTGCCTCCCAGTTCATCATCCATTATGCATGATTCCCCTTTTTCTCTCTCTCTCTCTTATTTTTGGGTCAAGTGTTTGAAGCAAAATTTAAGAGAAAACAGCAGTGAAAACATTTTGTCCTCAGCAAACAGACTTCTCCTTCATGAAGGGAGGCTGATGCTAGCAGGTAATGTCCTGAATCTTCTGGTCTCCAGAGACAGCTTAACAGAATTATACATTGTTATGGCAGGTCCAGAATGAACCTCTGCAACAGCATTTGGGCAGGTGCAGGAAAGAAAAAGCAACTGTATAGTTTATCAGAGAGAGACTGAGATACAGCTAAGCTGCCAATAGGATGAGTAGTCTGTATGATTGTTTATTGTCCTTTTTCCTGGCAAGCAAGTAGTTGTTTTATTAGAATGAGGTAGCTGCTATAAGGTACAAATTTAGTAGCAAAAATGATGGAGACATATGATTTAGTGCATTTGAGAATGCAAACTGGAGGATGAGTAGTTGTGAACTATACTGGAAACAAGGCTTCTTTGTTAAAAGCATTCTGTAAGGTGCAGTGATTCACAGGTGTGCCTCATCTTAGAAGTTGCAATTCCTTAAAATAATCACACCATAACACTGATATTTTTTGTTTCCCTTCACAGAAAGCACAAGACTCCTTGACGTCTACCTCTTTTTATTTGAAGATTTCTTACTGATTACCAAAATTAAACGTAACAAAAAGGTAATAATGTCTAGAGATATACATGGTCACAGTTATATTTTTTAGCTTTTGGAGGGATTTTGAATGTACTTTGGAAGATTGATCTAATGATAAAAATACAAGATGACTAATCAGCATGAAGAACAGCTGATGCTTCCTTATGTGACTAGCAAACAGCAACACTGATTCAAAAGCCTGTTTCTAGGCTCAGTATGGAACAGGAACAGTCAGAATTTATTACAGTCAGAATTTACATCACAAGACCTTAATATCTTCCTTATGTTGTTCTGATGTGCTGGATTCCTAAAGCTCAGAAAAGTTTCAGGAATGTAAGACTTTTTCTAATGGTCCCGGCAACCTGAAAATTTTTTATCCCAGAGATATCAGAACTGTTGGAAAGAATAAGAAAAAAAAAACCAGGTAAAGGCTAAAATGATGGAAGACTGGCTACACTGCTTGTTGCCATCTCTTTGCCTTAATTTCCCCAAGTTTAAAATTGAGATATAATGACTCCTTCTAAGAAAATGTTTCTTGATGAATGATTCTATAGAGTTCTATAGATTATAAATATCTGTATTTAGACACCAACAGAAGAACTGAATGACCTGAAATTTCTAAAGCTTCAGTGTAGGAGTGCATTTAGCTAATTAAGTTTATGAAACTGATATAAACTGAGTCTAAATGAACCTGTGATAAATCTCCTAACTTTTTGGGGTTTTTTTTTAAGAAGCAGGTGTTCTGCTTTAGAGAGAAAGGAGACAGAGAAAGCATGCAGTGAGAGGTTTTAGACTAGCAGCACCATCCCTTAGCAACAGAGTTGGTGAAGGAAGCAGAAATTCAAGGGACCTGGTACCCTTAGGCAAATCTCTTTTGAGGGCTGTCCCACATATGTGTGTTGCTGAACCTTCTGTGAAGGGCTGCAACTCATCTGGAGCTCTGGGAATTCTGTCTTGTGCATATACATGAGGGAAGATGAGGAAACTCACCCCCAAGGAATGGAGAAAAAAAACATTTTAACCTGCTATTAAAATGAGGGAAAGAAGGGAAATGCTTTTGGAATGTCTATGACTGTCTTCTGCTTGTGGACTCGTGTTTCTTTTGCAGCTTTTTAATGCAAAGTGTGACCTTGAAGGAGAGCTCCAGGTACCAGTCAGTTTTTCTAAGATTAATCAGGCAAATAAGCTGTCTCTGTAACTTTGATAAGAGAAAGCATGTAATTTAGAGTTGTTTAGTACCTATAATTCATGAGCAGATGGCAGACAACCTGCTAACCAACTTAATTTTCTATTCCCAGAAATATGGAGGCTCAGACACCAGCTTAATCCCTGTCTGTCCTTCCCTCACTCCTGAGCTGCAGTCTTTCATAAGAGAGGGGGCATTTTGCACAGTCCTAGACCAGCCCATCCCACTAGACAGACTCATACTGAAAAATGTTGAACCCATCCAAGTTACAGGTATGTGCCTGCATGTCCTTGAATGCCTTCATAAACACCATGTCAATGCGCTGTGTGTGTGGTAGCATAAGGACAAGCTGCTGTTTGCCCACAAACCACCCCCAGATGCCTGGAGTGTGAACACTGGTGCCTCAGCACTGCCTGGCTTCACAGCTCTGCTCCTGCTGTGAGGAATGAGCTGCTGCCTCAGACTTCACAGCCCAAGCCCCCTGCTGCCAGCAGTGACTCACACACCAGTGACTGTCTCCTGTTATCCATTCACCCCAAAGGAGCTACCAAGACTCCATTGACTTCTTTCTCACAAGCCAAGCATTCCCTTGTCCTAACTGTCCTAATATGCTCTATCAAATCCCAGGCATCTTTCCCAAGAACATTTTCAATTCCATACTAGTTATGCAGCATTTCTTCAGCTGTACCCACTACATTGTTCTCCTGGGTGTCCTCCTACATACACAGCAGCCATTCACAAGGAGGCTTGAAAGGAGATTTACTTCCTGCTACTGTTCCTACTCACATCTCCACCAGCTCTTGAGAGGATGGAAATCACCCACCATACATCAATGCTTCCTTGCTCTCAGACGTCCAAACGCATCATTGGAGAATACGCCTCCTATCCCTGCTGCTGTGCAGTTGGGTGTGGAATGAAGGAGGGCTGACTGCCACAGAGAATGACCAGCCTTACTCTGCCAAAACAAGGTTCCTGAAGTTATAAAATCAGATTTGGGGCTGGGGAGTAGACATGAAACATCAGGCTTCCCCTTGGTCTGAGCCACTGACACAGCAGACTCTCACACCCCTCACCTTGGTGGTGAATGGTGCCACATCCCCTTGGTGGCCAGTCACTGGTGATGTTCCCCAGGGCTCAGTATTAGTGTTGGTCCTGTTTAACACCTTTATAAAAGACCTGGATGGGGGGAGCGAGGGAACCCTTGGTCAGTCCATAGATGGCATTAATTTGAGTGGGAGTGTTAATCCACTGGGAGGTAGGAAGGCTCTGCAGAGGGATCTAGACAGGCTGCATCGATGGGCTGAGGCCAACTGCATGAGATTCAGCAAGGTGAAGTGCCATGTACTGCACTTCAGTCACACCACCACCATACAGCATTAGAAGCTTGGTGAAGAGTGGCTGGAAAGCAGCCCAGATGAAAAGGACCTGGGGGTGCTGGTTGACAGCCAGATGAACACGAGCCGGCGTGTGCCCAGGTGGCCAAGCAGCCCAGTGGCATCCTGGCCTGTATGAGCAATAATGGGGCAGCAGGACTAGGGAAGAGATCTGTACTTGGCACTGGTGAGGCCACGCCTAAAATTCTGTGTCCAGTTCTGGGGCACTCACTACAGAAAGGACATTGAGAATCCAGAGTGTGTCCAGAGAAGAGCAGTGAAGCCAGGGAAGGGTCTCAAGAGTAAGTCCTAAAATGAGTAGCTGAAGAATCTGGGGGTTTATAGCCTGGAGAAAAGGGGCGACATGGTCACTCCCTACAACCACCTGAAAAGAGGCTGTAGCCAGGTGGGGGGCAGCCTCTACTTCCAGGCAACCTGCGATGGGACAAAAGGAAATGGCCTTAAGCTGCACCAGGAGAGGTTCAGGTTGGACACCAGAATTTTTTCACAGAAAGGATGGTTAAGGATTGGAACAGGCTGCCCAGGGAGGTGGTAGTGTCAGCACCCCTGGAAGTACTCAAGAAATGACTGGAGGTGGCACTTAGTGCTGTGACCTAGCTGACATGGTGGTGCTCAGTAAAAAGTTGGACTCAATGATTTTGGAGGTCTTTTCCAGTCTTAATGATTCATTGATTCAGCCTAACACTGTCAAGATCACAGCAGCCTTCTATATCAAAGAGAATGAAAAGAAATACAAATCTCTGGGCTCCAGGGTCATCCTAATCCTGAAGACTGAGCGAAAAAGCTTATGGAGCTACAGTGCTCTGTGAGAAAGCAATAGAGATGGAAAATAAACCTAGAGATTGTAAAATTTATGATAACTTTGAAATACATTCACCGAGACTATTTAGCATTCAGCATCAATGCTGAGAGGATATAAAGGTAGGCAATAAAAGGCAGATTACTAAAGATGAGATAAGGGGATGAACAAAAAGAATACTAACCTTTTTTAAAACATGTTCCAGGCACTGTCTGCCTGCCTATTAAGTCCCCCTACCAAACCAGCAGAAATGGAGCAAAGGTATCAGCCATCTCTTGCCTGCAGGGTGGAGGGGTGGGCAGCCCCACATCCTGTGTAAGCCCAGGCTGAATGCAAGGTCAACAGCTCCTGGGTGCTGGAGAAGGCAGTGCAGCCACCCTCCAGTTTGCACCTAATAGATTGACCATAAAAACCATAACGGAGATGGAAATAATATTTTTGGATTTTTTTTCTTTTTCCAAGTCAGCATTTCTCATAGAGATTCCTAAGCGGGTTCTTTCTATCTCTGTGATCCAGCTGCAATCATCAGAATAGAAAAAGCTGCCTTCTGCATTCCAGAGTCTACTCTGTCCACTGATTATGACCCTTCCCTGCACCCTTGACCTCATTGCTTGACTTTCCTCCCATACATTCTTACCAGCTTTATTACACCTGTAGTCATGGCAGTCTGTTATTCACTTGTAGTCTTATAACACCTTGGAAGTCCCATCCTAATATGGGACCCCTTGGGGTGAGGTACAATAAAAACGGTGAGAAAAATTACCATAGGGAGATTGCAGTTCAGATTCCCACCATTCTGTGTAAAACAACAAGCAAACATTCCAATGTCAACAGAAAATGTCTCTTTGCAGGAGAAAAAATAATATTTAATATGGTCTGGAATGTGTGACCTTGGGGAATGTTGCCAATATATCTGCAGTCTCAAAGAGACTTTTATTACTGGTGGCACTAAAAGATTAGTTAGCTTGTTCTCAGAAAGGTCATGTGATCCATCACTTTAATCAAAAATGAAATCCTGGTTTTTGATCTAGCAAGTTACTTTGGCATCCGTTAGTTTGCTGAGGGTTGACATCACTTTGAAAATAAACAAAGCTCAATGCAAGTACTAGAAAAAAAATACATGTTGCAATATCCTAGAAATACCCTTTTGGCAGCAGGCAGGATGATTATGTAGGATAATTCTTGTCCAAAGCCTTCTCTGCATTAGTGAAGGGATAGAAGATAAAATGGTGTGTTCATAACACCAGGAAGGTACCCGAAAAGCAGAACTATCTGCAAACACCATGACCTTGTACTAGAGATGTAACTCTACATGTAAATATAACAGTAGGAACCCAGCTCTGAAGGTTCTAAGCAGCAACATACTTTCTGACTAGAAAATCACTAGCTGACTTAAGCCTTCCCTCTATTCCAGATGTGTGACATTGGTGTCACTTTGTCCCCTTGCAGAGAAATGCACTACATGATGCTCACAGTCATCTTCAGGAACAAAAGTTTGGCAGTAAATAGTGGCAACATGCCTGGCTGCCAGCAGGGCAGCAGTAAATAGAGGCAACAAGGGCATCCCCAGGAGCACCAGCCCAGGGAGAACCCAAAGCCAGCACTAGCCTGAGTGCAGCCACTTCCCCATGTGCCAGCCATCATACGGACTTACTTAAATACAATCAAAATGGGACCTCTTACTAGTTTTTGATATTTGTTTTTCTCTAACTTCAGTTATGATTTAGGCCACTTTGAAGGGAAATATTTCTTAATGATCCTCAGGTAGACTCAAAAGCACCTGAGCTGCACCATGGTGAAACAATTAAAAATAAAACAAATGCAACTAGAATTAACTTTGACATAAGAAACCTTTCTACACAACAAAATGAACTCACCCTATGAGGGTGCAATTGCCCTTTTAGAAATCAGAAAAGATGCTTGCATGTATCACTTCTTCGATCATAATCAATGTGATATAAAATTGGACTGACATTTGTATGAGGTACATTTATATCAGTTCTTTACATTTTTCCAGTCTTCAGCCTGCGAAATGCTTTTCTAATTCAGCATGAGAACAGATACCAGCAGTGCATAGCAGTCTTCTTGCTACAAGCTCAGACAGAGACTGCCAAGGTAGGTAACACATCTTTTTTTTCTTCTCTAATTACACAACTATGCTTTCCCTAAAGGAGGGTGACAGCCTAAAAGTGGTCTTGCTGTGATAAGAATCTCTTACAGTTGTGACATTTGACCAGAACTAAAACAAAACAAAATAACACCCCAGTGCTCTGGCTCACATATTTGTTACAGAATTACTGCTGCTGAACATGTTCCAGTTTTCTATCACGGTTGATAGCAGCTCATATTCTTGTTGAAAAACATTAGCAATTCTGATTGCTAAAAAAAAAATCCATTTCTTGTGTCACAGAAGATGGCCAGCCCATCCAGAGAAGTCAACACCAAAATAACCCCCCTTACACCCAACTCACATGCAGTAGTACTCAGATCAGAAAACTGTCTCATGCTCATCTATTCACAACACGACTGAACAGATGGTATGATTAATTCCACTGTTCTATAAATTCACCCCTCATTTTCACACCATGTCACATTTCTAGTAACAGCACTGTGTATAGCATCTGAAAGTGTGTCAGGCACTTTGCAGTATTTTGCTTTCTCTAAATTGAATTTCCCTCTCTAATAGCTAATGCACAGAAATGTGACCACTGCTAATACCAATTCTTACAAGTAAATGGTGGGAGACTTTTTCTAAGAGAAGCACTGAGTGAATTCTTTCCATTTTCAAGTCACCAGCTGGTACATGGAATAGCTATCCAGTCAAGAAGTCACTACTTTCTCCTGTTATTGAAATATGACCTTCCCTTTCCAAAGCTGCCTTCATACCAGGCCTACCATCTTCTCAATGTCATAGAATCATAGAATAGTTTGGGTTGAAAGGGCCGTTTAAAGGTTCTAGTCCAAAGGATAAAACCTTTTAGGGTTAGTCCAACATCTGATCATAGTAATTCAGAGACAACTCAACTTCTGTGACCAGACTATCTGGACTAGCAGAGAGAAGGAAGTTACATATTTGAAATTATCTCTCCATCACCCCCTGTCTTCATACCTGGATGACAGCAAACATAGACCTGAATGCGGTCAGCATGACAACAAAAACTGAAATTCAGTTGGCAGCACATGGCAGATGTTGGAGGGGGACAGAACTTGTGGTGCTGATAGGAGCTGATAGGAGCTGGAGCTGTCTTAATCAGAAAAATGAGAAACCCAAACTGCAGGGACAGCATTAAGCTAATTATTCAGAAAGGGGTGAAATATCCTGCAACAAACTTCACCATTACAAGCAGAACATTAAAATCCTACCTTCCAACCAAAAATGGAAATATTCACTGGAAATCCCTGGTCCCAGACACAGATTCTGGCAGCATGTAATGGCCTGAACAACTGGGAGAGCCTCAGTTCTGGGATAATTCATGTTTCCTTCAGCAATTATGAGCACAAGCCTGAAGAGAGAATAAAACTAAAGGCTCTGGATGTTAATGCATCTAACTTACTGAAAATTTCTTAGGTTCTCTTGGTTTACATATATTTTTTCTTTTTACAGAAAGCATGGATGTCACAGATAGAAACAGCAATCTCCAATTACATCACACAACACGAAACCAAGAAAAGCACTGCTTTCTGCTTCCCTGTTGAATCCTCTGAAATTTAATAATGTCAGCACTGCACTGACAGAGCCAGTGGAAGACTAATGTGGTGATAATATAGTTATTTCTTTCAGAATGCCTTAGGTCTCTGAAGCGAACAGATTTCCAGCATGACAAAAGTATGGCACATAGACCACACCACGTAGGAATAAATTGGAGGAGGGGAATGAGCTATGCAACAAATGTATTGCTCCTAGATGCTTCTTTGCTTCACCTAGAGAAGGCTCTTGCCATCCAGGGAAGCTTTAATATAGCTTGTCATTTCCTACAAAGCATGACAGGGAAAAAAACGTGTTGGTAAGGACAACTCACTCACCAGAAAAGTTTAGAAGGGTTATTGCATCATTCAAACTGTATTAATAAATTTCATTAAATTAGAATTGTGTAGCCATAGCTTCTGATAATTATGTGTCTCTACCCACTAACCTATAATATTATGTTTTTTGCACTAGTACTGAGCATGTATATATATGTATACTTATGTACGCACTTACCTGGTCCAGTGCTCTCCAGATACAGCCTGGCCACTGTAATACACAAATTCCTGCTCTTCCCCTGTGTCTATCATGGGCAAGTTTTTGTCACAGCTTCTCAGGAAATGAACAGCCATCAGGCTCCATGCCAAGTGGTGAATGTGTGAAGCAGGAGGGCAGAACAGAGTGCAGACAGATCCACACCAGGTCATCACATAAGCTACCAATGCCTCGCCACAACCTGGTTGACATAGCTGTGCTCCATCTCCCCAGTCCCAGGCACGGCTGCACACTGCATCACACCCAGAGCTCACCAGAACCTCACAGCATCCTGAAACCAGTGCTGACAGGACAAAGATATTTCAAGCCCAGAGGAGTCACACCTGAAAGACTAAGGTCTGTGCTTTGTGTGCCGGCAGAAAGAAGAGGGTATTTCACTTTGTATACTTTTTACCAAAACAACCTTTAGCCAGGTATACTCACTTTACCAGACAAGCAGTCATTCTGGGAGACCAGCATGTCTCCAAGGAGGACAGCCCAGAAGAAGGAAGTATCTACACACAGGCTTGTCTTCATGGAGACATAAGCTCAGTAGGCTCTTCTGTGGTGTCAAGAGAAAGATTATCTCAAAAAGAGGCAGAAATTGACTTCCCAATTCAAACTGCCTTTCAGAGGAGACCTCTCCTCTCCATCTTTCTCAGAGCCCTTTCAGAGCCCCTGCTTCAATAGCTAAACATTGGTTGTTTGGTTGTGCCTCCGTGATTCAATAGTGGCTGATCTGCCACATTAACCATCTGGCATCTCTCTGCAACACAGTTCTACCCTGAAAAAGCTTTCCATTTCACAAGTGAGACCTTTATTGCTCTAAAAAATTAAACAAGTGCTACTTTTGAGTCTTCCAGTTATGCCAATTGTCCAGCTGCATTGAATGTGATGTCAGAACACAGCCAGTGACAGAAGGACTTTCATCAGCTGTGGGATACTTGGCAGCCTTGCACAGCTATTGGGAATGGAAAGACTACTCTGAATTTAACCTGTGAAAAAAACAGATTTGAAAAACAGTCATTATTACTGTGTCCTCAGAAATGTGAAAGCCTTTGTTGCAGTTCCCTGCAACTCCAAGAAAGTGGAACATTTGGCTTGTTCTTACATGGGTGGCTTCCCTACAGTTAATTTGTAAAACTATACATCCACCATTTCAAATTAGCTTTGCTGTCTGAAATGGGACGAGGTAGTATTGAATGATATTACCTGATCTATTAGAAAGGTCTAATTTTTTATTATTATTATGAATAATCATTCCTTTTACAGATTATAAAACAAATATGACATTTCAGCAACAATTCATCATCGTTTTTACAGAACCCGTTGATGCATGGTGTCACCTTCCCATTCAAGTCCACAGCCACCTTCTGGATCACAGAGTTTAAGAATTACAGTGCACACTGGACTAAATTCTTTCACAATGTAAGGCACAACTACATGATCACAAGTAGTAAACACAAACACTGAAAATAGAACTTAATAGAATAAAACTTCGATTAAAAAGAAATAAAACCAAAACAGACTCATGCAAAAAACCTATCTACACCTACCAAGATGGTAGGATCCAGTTTAGCAGTACAGTACTCTGTAAGTAAAACTGCAACATAAGTCTTTTATAATACATTGCTTCTAAATAACAAGTAAAAACTTATATTTTTTTCCATTTATATTTTATACAATTATACAGAAATTAAGCTGTATGAACAATATTCACATCTGCAGTAATAAACTGATCATTAAAAGTCAGAAAAGAGGCAAACGAGACCATGTAATTTGTGGCACGCATCCATTACAGAACACCATTCATCAAGTTCACATCTCAAGTACTGAAGAAAAAAAACACGACCAAATGAATGGTACATTTGGTGACTGAGGCTATCTGTATCCAAACAACAAAGCTCCATACAAAATTGGTTTTACCCAGCACACCATAATTATGAAAGCTTGTGGTTATAATTTATTTCCTGTCCAGCAGCTAGAGTTTGCAAGGTTGAAACTACAGAAGTTAAAAGATTCTAAGAGATTAAGTTTTAATAACTTGAAACTGTTAGGTATTTTCAAATACACATTAAAAAAAAAGAAAGACTTGACTCTTTTCCTTTTTGGTGATAAACTTTAGCAATTTTGGCATTCACTTTAACTTTTACACAACATGACAGTGAGAAAACCTTATTAAACTTACCTAATGTTTGAATTTCACACTGAGAGGTAGCTTAAATCTTATGTAATGGCATCAAATGGGGGGGTGGGGGGAGTGACTTTTTTTCTTTTCTTAGGAAAGTGACTATTTCTATACAAGCAGCATTTTGGACATGTGACTATAAAAAGTTCTGGTATTTGCTAACCCAGCGAGACGTTCTTTCAAACATCCCTTTTGTGCCAGGAATCAAGGTCCAGCATCACACAATGGAGGACTTTGCCATAAACCCAACAGCAGCAGTCTGGACCTGCCAGCACTGACCTGTTGACATATAACAATGCACACACTTTCCCAGCCCTCTTTACCCAAAAAAAAGCAGGAAATACAGACAAATTTGGTATTAGTGTTCAGTTTCAGTCACAGGGGGAGGGAAAATTGGAAAATGTGCCTTCCAGGCTCCTGCTTTCATACAGCATTGATCCAAAGGGATAGCAGGGCTTCATCAATCTCTAAATGCACAGACACTTCTCTATCTGCTGCATAAGTGAGTGAGTAGTATGAGGAGAGCTATAGACAATAGGAAGAGTTTATTACATTACCCAGTACCTTACGCTCTTCATTATTGTGAACTTAAGTGGTATCTAATGTTCTCTCTAAACATGCAAACTTTTTATTCAGTGTCCCTTTAAAAAGAAACAGAAAAAATACCTCAAAACCCACACTTCTGTGGCAGGACTTATATGCAATTATAGCTGGTTTTGAAAAATACATCAATTAGTGCTTTTGGAGAGGCTGTGTTTGGACAATAATTTTAAACTTACTCTAAAAGGGAGATGCTGAGGTCAAGATTTCAAAACCAAAGAAATAGGCAACTGGCAAGATCCTTACAAATACATAAAATTCTTTTTTTTCTTATTTTATAATCTTAAAATTAAGTTCTACGAAGATGTGTGTGACTTAAAGTGTTTTTTGTTTATATGTGCTCTCAGATGATGACTGTGGTTTTGGTTAAAGGAAGTGTGCAATTTTCCTTAGGGCCAAATGTATAAAGTGAAAAATTCAGCTGATTATAAACCTGCTGTCTAATGACTACAGCTAACACATGCAATGCACGTGATGCCATTCCACTTACTGTAGTTTATCTTAGATAGCAAAAAGTGCACAGTGCAAATGACAGGATTGTTTCCTAGTTCTCTGAGACTATGAGAGCAGGAGGTACCTGGACGAGTAATTTATCAGTTTCAACATTCTCAAACCATGATATCATTCTTCTTGGCATAGTTTAGATTCTATTTGAACTTCAGCTCCAGCATCTTTCTGTTCATCACTAAGTACTGGCCATAATTTTTTTTAAGTTTTGCAACAAGCATTTGTTCCCATTCCATGGTTAAATGATACTTAACAATCTAGAAAAGCAGTTGAGTTTTCCACGTCCATTTATGAATGTCACGTCTCCTACATGTAGCATGAGAAGCTCAACTGTTCTGGCTCATGTAATACAGACACAGAGAGGTTACTTCATGCTTCTGCTCCCAAATCCCTTCTTGCTTCACTAATAAGAAAGCTTTTCTAGTGAAGATTCACAAACAATCCTAATGGTCCCAAAGCCAACAAAAGTAGTTATTCATTGTTCTTGTGTACCTTGTGCTCCACACTCCATGATAATTTGGTTACTTGACACCTTCCAAAAACAGAGGCAAACCCCCACATTTCACCCTACAGCCTTGGACTCTTGTGCCAGAGAGTGAAGCCAGCTGAAAAATGAGATCCCTCTAAACCTCTTGCCTCTGTTGGAAGCTGCAGCAGAAAATTCCTTTTGTCTCTTCATCTCCAGACAGCAACTTTTCCTACTGTGACTCATTACTTTTATCCTCTTCATTCAACCTTTGCAGAAGGGGGAAGATTACATTAGTGAATACATGGGGAGAAGAAATAAATAACAGTGAAGCAGAGCCAGCTAAGATCAAAAGCCTGCCACTGACCTCTGCAATGCTACCTGTCTCCAGTACTGCTGACACAAGGCCAGAATGGAACAGTAGGATTTGGCATTTGTGAAGCAAAAAAAAATCTAATGAACTGTGGATCTTTGACTGGGAAGAGAGGCGTTGTCTCCAGAAGTTAAAAGAACCTCTCCCCACTCTTAGTACGACCATCCTTTACACATTCACAAAACTTTCCATAGCTTGTCAATGCCCATAAAGCAGCTGGTCTCTCACATTCTGCTCTAGCAGCAATTCTGAGCGTGGATGGAGTATCTTGCAGATAGGACGGTTTCAAGAACAAAGCCTACACTTCACTGTCCCATTCCTGATGCCATAGTAATGACTAGTAACCCAAGGCTGCTTGAGGATCCCACAGACCTACTGGTTTGAGTGCTGCTTTTGCCATTATTTTCACGTCTTCCTCTATAATGGCTGCTCCTCAGTGACTCAGAGCAATTGCTTGAAGCTGTAAAAACACATCACTGTGCATCCTCCAGTTTCAAGACTCAGTCTCTTCTGCCATTTTATTAGTTTTCCCCTCTGTTCCTGTGTCTGCAGTCTAAAAAATCAGTCAATTAAACTGTTTTGCCTGGAATCCTTTACTTTACTGTGGTGAAAGTCATAAGGCTTTTTACTTGGTTTTCCTGTTACTTAGATTTTAAGGCAGTGGAACAAAAAGTCTACATTCCTACTGAAACATGCCCACCAAAACAGTCAGACTCTGCAAGCATATTTGTAAATTCACAGTTTTTCACCTTCCACTTTCCCTTATTACGAGAGATTTTCTTGAGCTTGAACACAGCTTCCAGCCTGGCAGTGAAGCCAAGTATTATACTCAGTATACCATCAATTTGTCAACAAATACAGTCCAGCACTAAGAATTACAAGTACAAAAGAAGGAACATAAGACTCAGCAATGGAGTCATAAATTCACTCCAGTGAAAAGATGTAGAAATCATGACCTACTGCTGCAGAATCAAAGCTCAAGCATGAAAGTTTCTACACCACAGTTCCCCCAGATTTTAACAATCCTTCTTTCTACACATGTGTGTTTAAAAAACATTTCCATCCCCTCAAAATGCTGGTTATATAAACTGGCCAGCAAAAAGCAACTTTCAAAAATCAAGCTGATTTAGTCCCTGAAGCTGAAGAAGTCCATATCAAGGTGTGATCTACAGTCAACCAACTGCACTGTTTCAGCAGCCTGCTGAAAAAAGTGACTCTGCTTGTCTTTACACAATGGCAACCAGAAAGGCTGAATTAAAAACAGCCCTTCCGGAGCTTCTACCACTGCAGAAGTCTCTCTTGAGCTTTCACACGTTCCCAATCAAAAGGCCTAAATACAACTGAATCTTCTAACCACTTTCCTAGCTCCCCTGAAAGATCTCCATCTTCCTCTGCCTCATGTGTTTGGATCTTAGGCAGCTGTGGGAATTTTCTCCCTTCCCTCTCAAAATTCCTCCTGTCCTCCACCCTAAGAACAGCACAAGGCTCTTGTGTGTTACACAAAAGGGCAGAATGCATCTAGACTAGAGCATGACTGTCACATCTCTACTTTTCTCACATTTCTAAAGTCACACAAACAAAAACTGAAGAAATTTTTTGGTTTCTCTCAGTAAACAAATAAATAGAAAAAAAACTCCCAGAGGCAGAGATTCTGTTCATATTTTCTATTCAAAAGATTCTTATGCCAAACATATGAGGAGAAACACCTCATCCATTGATGAGGAGAAACAGAGAATCCAGAGGCTCTGTTCATATGGAATTGTTGCAGCACTTGGGTTTTTTTAGGTTTGGGTTTTGGTTTTTTTTTGGAGCAAGCAACTCTCAAGTTCAAACCAGAAAAACAGATCAGTGTTTTGTGTGAACCACAGTTGTAGCACAAACCCTTTTACAGTGACAAGAACAAGTTACATCATTCAGTTGGCTTTTGGGAAATAAGAACTGAATTTTAAGAAAACTCCTTGACAGTGCAAGGGAATATGAAGCATATAGATCTCTACTTCTGGAGCAGAGGAATGGATTTTCTTAACTGGACAGTTAATCAAGACAAGACATTTTTTATAAAGGAGACACTTCTTCATTCACATATAGAGCTGTAACTAGACAAAAGCAAACAAATCCTCCTAATAATGACTAAGCTATCATCATTGTGACAGCTTTTGATTCCTTGCCTTAGGAAAGAAGTAGAGGAATTCAGGACACAACCTTTTTCTCTGAACAACTGGCAAAATTTGGTAAGATGCTGAAGCATTTGAGCATTTATTAGGGTATTTAAGACAAAAAAATCCTAAATATTGGAAGGCATAACACCTGCGTAAAAGAAATAAGCTTAAGGGTTTTGAAACACCACATTAAAAGGGAAGAAAAGTTAGAGACAGGCAAGCAAAAATGAAGAGGTGCAAACAAAATCACAACAAAAAAAAGTCTGGAGCCTATATGAACTGTACAAGAAACTTCTGTTCCTAGTAGAGAAAATATGAATAAATATTTATAGTCATATATTTTGGCCTCTTAGTTAGAGCTGCTTGGCTTATAACAAAGCCAGTTTTCCATCCTAAGCAGACTAAATCACATAACCAACATAACACTTCAGAGCCCCTGGTAACGGGAGTCAGATGGAGTAATGGAAAAGTGAGGTTTGTTAGGTGCAGCAAGAGTTCAGCTTCTTCCACCAAAAGCTGATGGAAGGGACAGAAGAAAAGCCCAGAAAAACTACAGCTGTCTCAAAAAAACACTTTTTCTTAGTTGGATCCATGGCCTGGAAGGTCTGTATGACCCTTAGAACAACAGCGATTTCTCAGTGCTTTCAGGGTATGGGCAGGGACAGAGATGTGCTACAGGCTTCTACCAGCATTGTTTTCTTTTAAAGCCCACATGTAAGGGTTTCTTGAATATTAAAACGTGTCAACCAAATTCATAAAAGTGAAATCAATCACTATGGGATGAAATATTATAATGTATCATATAATATTCCTACAATGCCAGATAAACTTTGTCTCCCATTCCTTCACACTTACTCTTTCAGAGAGACAGAGGCACTCACACACCAACTATGCAATATAGAATGTGTAAAGATGTTCCAGCACCCAAGTGCTGTATTGCATAAGGAATTGGCTGCTGATACTACAAGTGGGCAAATAAAACTGAGTTGAAGTTGAGTCCAGCCATTTCCCTCACTGTGGAGTTCAAACTTCAAAGAGAAAAATGCAAGAACCAGAGAGATAGAAAAAACCCAGAATCACAGGAGGTTATGAAGACCATCAGATATGCAATCGAATGCAACAATTAGTTATGTTTTTACAGCAACACTGGATACATAAAATCCTCACGAGTTTTTGCATCTTCCTTTTTCGTTGAAGGAAACAAGAATAAACTTCAATATCACATAAATGCTGTTTCTCTTGAACAAAAAAATAAAAGATAAAAAAATACATTGTTACTCCTCTGTTTAAACTTTATTTACAAATAGCTGGATATTTCTAATCTAGACATAAAAGCTCTTTCCATGATTAATGTCGGTAAGCTATGGATGATCTGAGCCCATGTCTCACAAAAAAATACAATAGTTTTGCTTGGTATCAATAAACATTTTAAAATATACTATATTTTGCCAAGTGTTACAATCATTGTCCAAACTGAACAGTAGTCTGAGTGCTGAATGAAGTGCATCAACAGAAATAGTAAAGTTTAGTGTAACGTTTCTTTGTCACTCACGATAGCCAGTTATCCTTGCAAGTCATTAAAGCAAGTATCACAGACTCGGACAGGCTTCTTGGAAGAAGGAGTTAAGGCATTCTTTGCTGAGCACTCGGCACAAAAGATATTTCCACACTGTCTACAGTGATGCTGCAAAAGAGAAGAAACATACACGCTGAACATCAGTGGCAGAGCAGTGATCACTAATAGAGATCACTATCGTGTCAAGTCAACTCTCAGCCATATCAACTCTTATGTTTCAAAAATTAGTCTCAATTTTTAATTGGCAGTTACACAGCACAGAGAACGTCATTTGAGTAAATCTTTTCAAAAGGGTGCATGAGTAAAACATTCAGAAGTGCTTCACTGAGTCAAGAGACTATACCAGTTTCAGAAAATAGATGGCTAAGTTCATCCTCTTCTAGAATTTGCTCTCTTGAACTTGTTCTGGTCACATGAAATACATTCATCTTATATATAGTTACCAGCTTTCACATTGAGAAGTATCCTTGAATCAAAGGATCGAGCAGCCTTTGTTCAAAGACTACCCAAAGAACATCGCCAAAATAGTGCAGGCCAGGGGGAATCACCTAAGACTATATCAGAAAGCTCTGCAAAAATGAACCTCACAAATATCCCTCATCTACTTCATTGTCAAGTCACTTGTTGGAGGGGTGCTCATCTCTGGATGAAGGGCAGACCCTGCCAACTGATGCTAACATCTTAGCTGACCACAGCAGTTTTTCAAGCAAAGTCTGACTACAGACCTAAAACTCATGCAGTTGTTTCTTCTGTTCCATGTTTACAAATGTAGTCACAAAGCACCAGATCATGGTGATGTCTCATATTTTCGCACATTCCTAATTTCAACCAATTTACATTCCTTTTATACCCATAAATCTAGTTCAGATTGGTTATAAATATATTTTCTGTAAATATGCTTACAACAGTGTAGTTTTTGCCTGCTTGCTTAGGGGATTGAAGCATTTTAACACTGTTTATAAACTGATGCTGTTAGAATGGAAGAAGAATAATGAATAAACTAAACTCCACAGCCATTTTTAACATGTTAAGGCACTGTATAGGCACTGTTAAGGCACAATAACTGTATTTTGAGATGTCTTGAGGTCACAGTACTATTCAGGTCATTTAATGAAGTCTATATCCCATCTAAGAGTTTGAAAACAATTAAAAAAGAAAATCACCATAGACACAGAGTAGAACACACCTACCCTTCTTACTGTCACCGAAAAGCCTTTTCCACAGGCCATACAATTCTGTACCTCGTTGTCTTCTGCCCACTTCCTGTTGAGAGCTTGTGTGTGTTTGATCTATATAGAAGATGCAAAAAAGGCATCAGGCATTTTAAAAAATGCATGTCTAATTCCCTCTAATAGCCTCTATTTCAACAGCATGCACTACCCATTACAAAATAAAAACACCAATTCTGTCATGATACCCAGGGTTTATGTTTGTTCAGAGAGGAAATCTTCCAAGCTTCAAAACTATAAGCAGATTTAATAACACATAGACAGAAGTATGATCCTCACACACCACAAACATAACACCTTAATTCATTCTAGAAAGGGAACCCACCACCAATCTGACACAAATTTGAAATTCTCTTAATGTCCCAGAGAGAATCAACAGATTTAAAAGCTTCAAATCAAATTATACCTGCAATGACTGGTTTTCTCGGCCAAGTTCCTGCATTGCAGCAGTTGTATTGTCCAGCTTTTTCTTCATTTCTACAAGTTTGGCTTGAAGCTTTTCAATTTCTCCCTCACTTTTTATACACCTGAGGTAAAATAATAAATAGTAAGCCCAAAGCATTTAAGACAAACTGTGTGTCCTTTGGGTTGGTTGTAACTGAGAAGTTACCCACATAAAATCCAGCCAAAAGAATCCTTGCTCTGAAAAGTTCTTAGATGCCTTAAGTAGGAAAATATTCTGTTGTAACAATAAGTTAAAGACTATACTGGCATTGCTCCTAAGTATCTGCAGCTTGTCAACACCTGGAGCTAAGCCCCACACCACAGATAATACTGAATGCAGTCCCTCAACAGCAAGCCCTGATAAATACCCCAGTGCAACAGGACACTCTCACAAACCAGCTGCTGCAGATCAGGTCAGGCAAAGAGCAGAAAAGAAATCTTTTTCTTCTATCAAAGCCACCTCCCATCAGCTGAAACTCAGTTAGCTGCTCATAGCCAAATTTCAAAGGGTGTTTTTCTGCCAAGCTGTAAACAGCTACTGGGTAAGTTCAACACCGTACAGCAAGGAATTGCCAAAGAAAGAGGATCTCACTTGAATCGATCCCATCCTTTCCCAAGGTCTACTGCTCAAAAGTCAAATCACCAAGCTTGACAGTATCAACAAAAGTTTTCCCCTCTGCCTTCTCCAAACACGTCAGGAAACAAGGACAAAAAAACCATCCTGTCTCAGAGATGTTTCTTCTACCCTGGAAATCACTGCATTCAAGTAGCTCTCACTGCCTTGCAAGGCCTCCTGCTGCCTGAAGGAAAAGCGCTCTGCTTACCTAAAACTTAAATACATTGTAGACATAAAAGCAGGACTGCAGGTTTTCAGGAGAAAGAAAATGCCTCCTTTGTGAACTTCAGTCTATCTAATACAATTACATGTTCAGTCTCCTAACACAGAGTAGTGGGCACACCTGGGAGCTCCTATGGAAATTCTATGTTACTTAAGGGGTCTCTTCCAGGCTTCTGGATGACATGGGCATGTATTCGAACTGAATCAAGGCACATAAGCCTCAGGGTGATGGACAAAGACAGTTAGTTCAGGTAAGAGAAGTTCTCTCTGCCAGGCCTCCCAAGGTTGAAGCAACAGATGAAAAGCCACAGCCTATATACCTGAAATCTCAGAGAAGCCTAGTAGATTTAGAAGGCTCTTACAGATGGACACAAATCTTTGAGAACAAGCACAGAGCTGTGGCTATGGTGATAAGCAAAGATCCTGATAAGCCTGCCTTATTTTCTACAGAACAATCACAAACAGCACAGTTGGTTCCCAAAACCTCTTGCTGTGCTTTGGCAGTGATGACAGAAGGTTGCACTCTGGAAACTGCACCCACAGCCCAGGCACTACGAACAAATACAGATTTAAATAAAGCATGAATGCAGAATCCCAAATCAACTCAAACAGGTTTTCAGTTCATTATATTTCTCAAACTACACTTCCACATCATCATGACCACAGCTTACCTCTCCAGCAATGCCCTTCTCTCATCCTGATTATTCTGGACTGTTGCTTCCAAGACAGCATTGTCCCCACGTAAATCATCTGTCTGTTTCTCCAGCTCGCTCACTCGCCTTTGGCTGCTTTGCCACTCTTTCTTCATGGTGGCCAGGTTTTCATTCAGGGCTGTGACCTGCATGGTGAGCTTGGTCTCCTTTTCCTCATGCTTCCGTTTTTCTTCTTCTTTGTCTTTTTTCTCTGTGTGCTATGAAAACAATGGAAAACTGAAAAAAAAGCTTCAAAGTATTCTTTCCCTATTCCCTACATTTAATTGAGGCAAAGAATTTTACTGTAATAAAATCACTACTTTTAATCAACATACTCTATTAGACAAGGCTGTCACCTCACTGAATTTTCCTATACCATTAAATGCCTCAAAGATTTTTGATCTTGTCATCTAAAAACTCATGTGAAGTGAAACTAAAGTTATCCCATTGCTTCTTTTCTGACCCTAGAAGAATCCAAAGGCATGTTCACAAAACAACAGTCTCATTCTCTCTAACATACTAACCAGTTTGGCTTCAATTTCAGCACATTCTTTCTTCAGCTCCTCTTCTCTCTTTTTCAGCTGATCTTTGACAGCTTGTTGTTTTTGTTTCTCCTGTTCCAGAGTTGAATTCACATTATCTATTTTGCCCTGCAGTTCTAATTTCTGTTGAATCAATAGCTGGTTTGCATCCTTGAGATTTGTCACCTCCTGTTAGGATACAGAGTTCAAAGTTAAAGTAGCAACACTGAAATTTGGATTTAAATTCAAAAATACTGTAATCCTTTCCTAGGAGAGGACAGCAGTAATTTTTAGTTTTATCACTGGAAGAAAGGATGCTTTCATAGAGCAAAGTATCAGTGATTTTCACAATCAAAGATTTTAAACTTATATTACAATCAACATTCAAATTTAAAAATAATTTTAATGTATGTTTCTGCTCAAGTAGAGAGGAAGATTTGTTGAATTGTTTTCTATCATTCCTTGAAAACACACATCTATTGTCATTTTTTAGGTACTGTTGTAAAATTTACTTCATATTGTTCTCTGGGTTTAACATTGAGGTTAAAACCTTGATAATGACAATGTACAACTGAATGCTGATGTAAGAAAGTTAGTTTCTGTTAGTCTTCAATGCATAAAAAATTACTCTGTTTTAAGCAAGTGGGATGATATAAATAATGGCTTTACTTGTTCTTCTGTAACTGAACTCAAGTAGAAGAGTTAATTTATAGAAACCGTTTTCCTTAAAATTACACAGGCAAACATATAGGTTCTAACAGACTAATAGGGGTGGACCACTTCCCATAAATCAAAATTCACAATACAAGTTAAAACCAAACCAAGGACAGTGAAAAGAACATATCCTCAGAACAAGAGAATGCCTTACATATACATATACACCCACTCCTTGCTAGGAGGTGGGAAACAGAATTTAAGTCTTTAGGAGACTTTCAGTCTGATTGCTTGGAGGGAGATGAAGAAATTACTATTAAGCTGATATTGGTGTGCACACCATTTACATCCTTGTAAATTTTATTCTTCAGAACAGAGATTTTTGGAACAACAAAAATTAGAATACCTTTCCCCATCACAGAGTCTTCAAGAGAAACAAAGTACAGACTTATACCTAAAAATTCCAGACTATTTTCTAAACAATGGAGAGCAAATGAACATCTGAAGGTCGTAAGTTATCATGTCATTTTCTTTTTATTAGTGTATAGGGAATTGTACCTGTATTTATACTTGTGCAACAATTTAAACTAAGTGTGCTTAACAGATGCTAATATAACTTCTAATAATACATTATGGAAAACACAAATTGCAGCCTTTTAGGAATGTTAGTTTTTATAGAGACTAAAAAGCAACATGTAGAGTGTGGCAAGAAACAGTCAGTTTTACTGAAGACTAAAAACTATTTCATTAAATCCTCCCAAATTTTATCCTTTAGAGAGCTCAACTGATTGTTAAGATTTTGGAAGAGAGTTTGTCTTTCATGAGGCTCCTGACATTTGCCTTTTGTGAGGCTTCCACAACTGTGACTTAAGACATCTTAAGAAACAACACTAAGGGAGTTTCAACTCTACCATGCATCCTTGAGAAGTCCCAGAAGCCTAGAATATCTAAGAAAACTTCACCATCGTGACTCTTTTGGACAGCTTTTCATCTCAGAATAGTCACGCAGGGGTATGCAGAGTGAATTTACAGTGGAACTGAAGAAAAGCCAGGACATACAACCCATCCTGAAGCTAAGACAAGTTATGCAGCCCACCTGGCTCACTAGGCCCTGGTGCTCAAGGATCATCACCAACCAAGTCATCATTGCTGAGGAAGCTCAATAAAATCTGGGCTTTGGTTCCCTCACCTGTAATACCAATATTTACAGTAACCATCTTTGCAAAGCCATTCCAGATAACATCTACTAAGTAGGCACATATTTCTCATCAGAGAACCAAACACATGAAGAAGACTTAGTTTCTCTCAATGTACCTTCTCAAATTCTTGCTTGCAGGCTCTAAGCTCTTCACCCAGCTTGGCACTTTCTTTTTCAAGTCTGCTCTTTATTTCCTGGAGCTCTGTTGTTTTACATTTTTCATTAGCCAAATCTTTTTCTTTCAAAATCTTAAAGAGAAATAGAAGTGCTAGAAAAGTTACCTCTTCCAAGTTCACAAAATAAAAAACTCAATCAATCAAAAAACATCCAGGGCCCAAAAACTACTTGGTGGTTTTATAATTATGGCAAAACAACTGCCATATATCTATCCACAGTTTGTAATGCAGTTAGCATGTAATGCAATTAGCACTAACAATGTTTTCCCACCTGTCTAGCCACAAACCTGTCTAGAACAAATTAACAGCATATTCTGAACCTAATTCACTACAACTGTCTCTTTTTTAAGTATTTCACCAGAGGTTCAATAAAACTGTCATTGTTATGCACTACAACACTGTCATGCTCTCAACTCAGGGACGTAACAGAAAATAATAAAGGGTGCCTGCAGGGGGTGGATGTGAAATCTCCTGTGTGGAGATTTCAAAAGGCAAAGGCATTTACCCTGTCATTCTGAAGATCTTGTAGCATTTTGGTCTTCTCACCCAGCTGCTGTTCTTTCTTTGATGCATCCTGCTCCAGTGTAGAGTTAGCTTTCTTCAGTTCCTGAATCTGTTGATTACTGCTAGCAATTCGATTCCTGCTGGAAACTAATTCTTCTTGAGCTAGAGCAAGTTTTTCTTCTGTGGACTAATCACAAAGAGAGTTCTGCAAGTTATCTGTCAGTACAAAAGTTTCAGATACTAAATAGCCGCTTAAACATTTTCCAAGTAGAAAAATTGCTACCTAGAGTGCAACGTTTAGCCTCAAATGTTGACAGAGCATAATTACAGAAACTTCTAGTTTACAAGGTTACCCTAAGTAAACAGAAACCATGTCAGCATCATTTCCAGGAACAAAACCTTACTGTACATATTCCAGCTTGCATCCTTACACAGACAAAAGGTGAAAGCATGCAGAAGGGCAGAGAACAAAAGGTAATTGACAAAAAGAGAATACACTCGAATTTGCTCACACAAATTAATTTTATTATCCAGGCAAATCAACTGTTCTATAACTCTAGACAGCTGTAACTTAAGAAGCAGTGAAGCTATACTTTGAAGATTTCAAAAATCATTCAATGCTATTTTTCATAGCTTTTCATAGCTTTCATTTCACTTACGACTTCACAAAGTTAGTGCTAGGACAACTGTAAATTTTTTTTAAAATTATGAAGTGAAATGTAGAAGATAAAAAATGCTAATACCAGGATAAAATGTTTCACAGTTTCTGCTGCATAAGCATTGTAAACATTAAGTTTAAATTTTCATTCAAAATCCAGAGATGATACTTTATGTGCTTCTCTCACCATTAGCTGGAAAAAGAACTTTGATTTATCTCTCTGAAACACGTCACAAATCCCAAGAAACAATTGAAAACTTGCACCCAAAGCCAAAGCTCACTCTGTTTGGTCACAGCAAAGTCAAACTTTGGGGGTCTTTTCGAGTTATGATTCTGAAGGTTTTTTAAATCTTCTAGCTTAGATAAAGACTAGCTCCACTTGAAACCAACAAGAAGAAACCAAACAAACAAACTCATCCCCCATTTCTCAAAAATGCTGGTATTTTATGGAAATTTTTGATGCTATGATACAGAAGATAAGCTGAGATTTATTATTAGTAATAAGTTTATTGCCTTTGTTGCAGCAGTAAGGATTTAAATTCTTTCAAGACTAACTCAATTCTTTTTGAAGTCCTTACTTAAATATTAATCAAACCTCTTGTTGAAGGTTAGTGGTTTTAAAAGGAACTAAAATCAGAATTTTCACTTCATTCAATTATGCATATGCTTTAGTCACTCCCACGTTGATTTAAAAGCTAATTCATTTCTGATGCCTCATGATCCTCCTTTGTAATATCTAAAGTATTTTGCTTGTAGTCAGACTTAATTTGAAACAGCAGTGATGGAACACTGCTGATTCAACAGCATTTTCAACAATCCCCATGATTCTTAAAAAGCTCATACCAGCTTTTAAAATTAATTTTCAGACAAATTACTTTACTTGCTTTCTGAGATGTTAGAGTTTACTACTTAATACTTTGACAGGTGTTGACTCAAATTTTTTTGTAAAAAAAACAGGAGGCTCTTTTGCAGTTTTGAGGTTTCAGTAAGGTGGGTATTTCAGAAGGCAAAATTATCTCCTTCTGTTCCATTGTGTGCAGTGGAATACCGTATTTTCCCAACACTGAAGAAGGATGGAAGTCCAGCATCATCATATAACATCTTCACAGGAAAACCCAACAGCCTTTAAAGTTTTAGAAAGAAAAACAGTAAAGATGCAACTTTTATTCAAATTTGTTTCCAGTAGAAGAAATGTGGTTACATCAAATTTGCTAGCACCAGATGATGAAATTTGATGAAGTGGATAGTGACACCCACACACAGTGGGTGCTTCTCTCTCAACCCACCCCTCAAAGTGTCTGCAGTGTATAGGTTATCTCACTGTGTCTATACCAGGGCTGAGACAAGGTACAGAACAAAAGAGGTCAATCAGTACTTATTTGTGTAAATAAACAGAAATGCTAGGTTGACTGGTACAGAGTTTAAATAAACAAAAATACAAAAAAACTACAGTTCGATTTACCACACCTTGGGCTGTGCCAGTACAAATCATAGCACCAGCACCACAACTGGTCCTAGCAGGGTGGTGGGACCTAGATTCAGTCTATCAACATGAAGTGCACAGATAAGCATGAGTCTGTGTGTTCCCTGATCCCAGTCCACAAGGATCAACATTAAATTATTCACAGATGCTACCCTGATCTCTCTTCACTCCCTAAGGAAAAGAGTTTGACTGACTGTATGCAACTTAAGCTCATGACTTACAGAACTGAGGTCTGGCAAGTGAGTTTTTTTCCAGAACATTCACTGAATATATGCTGACAGCAATGCCAACATTGGAGACAAAGAAACATTCTTTTGAAAACACAGAAGAAACCAGGACTGACTACAAAAAAGCACAAATGCCAAAACTCAAGAATACTTGGCAGAGCTCAGGAGATCAGATTCACAGAAAGTATTCTCACACCAAGTCAAAATCAAGGCAAAAATAACAGTTTGTACATTTTTATTAACTCTTCTATATAAAAAATGCCTTTTTCACACAAAAAATTGTGTGACTATATGAGTATTTGTATAAACATGTATGTGTATACACAAAAATTAAGTGGTATTCTTTTTTGATTATATATATCCCTTTTTTAATCAAAAACTACAGCTTTAACATGCACTCAAATCCTACCCTATTTCTTTTTCCAGTCACAAAGACGAAAACGTGTGTGAAAGTTACTGTTAAGAGATATTTTTAAGCCAAAGTAAATTTGCAGCAAATAGTATCCACAAAACCGTAACTACATTCCACTTCTGATTTTATTCTTTATTCTATTATTTATTTTTAACTACAACACTTCTCCAGTTTCCTCTGCAGGCCTCAGAGCTTCACGGTTTGCAGCCGGCCACGCAGCCCGGCCCAGGCAGCGCTGCATCCCCCGCCGCAAAACTGCCGCGAGGCCTTCACTCCTCCGCACCGCCACCGCCGCCCAGCCGGAGCCGAGCCGCGCATCCCAGCAGCGACCTTCCCAGACGCCAGCAGATGGTGCTCTGTGCACAGCCCAACTTCCCGCCTGCCCTGCCAGGACCCTGACCACCCTATGGCACCCACCAGCCTTTCACGATCCATCCGCACGCCTGGAACCTTGGCCAACAGCACGGTGCCACACCATGTTATAGTTTTCCCTTTTAAATCTAGCATTGCTAGGATGTCACGATATGGTCTGGCCATGCCTGTTCTGGACAATGCTGGGCTCCTGACTCAACACTGCTCTGCAGGGAGCTCCTATCTCTGCTAAACATCCTGCACTGAAAGACACCCAAGCTGACTCTACATAAAGACAAGTTTTAAAAACTTTTACCACTGCCTACTAGGAAGATTAAGGCCAATCTAAAGCTCAGCCTGCCCATCAGCTTTGGTTCCAAATTTCAGTCAAAACACACAGCTCTGGCTCAAATGAGCTACTTTTAATAAATAACTTGCCCAAGGCAAAACATCATGCAGACAACTGATTTTGAATAGGCTTTGAAATGCTACTATAAAATTCTTCTGCTTTCAGTGGCATTTTGATATTCATCTCTCACGACTAACACTGTCACTCTGAGGCTGTCTGAATGTCTGAATGTGCTTTTTTTTCTTTTGTGGTCTTCTAAGACAAGTTATCACTGCTTCTTTAGTTTAATGTTGTACTGAGGTAGCACAGCCATGTTTAAAGTTCAGCTCCCCACCTTTTTCCTCTTCAAGAAAAAAAAAAAAGCATCATCAATCAGACCTCACTACCTCACTAACTATATACTAATGCATGTTTTTTGCAAAAAATTTAAATCAAGCCAACAGCTTCCAAATTGGTACACACCACTTCAGTACTTAGGACCCCAATCTTCTTCAGGCTCTTTAGGCTCCACAGAAACTTACATCATAAATCAAGTTACTTCATAGCTCACCTTAAAAATCTTGTTTCCCATTGCCATCACCTTATTTTAGCTTTTTGCACAGAGCTCTCCCTCTCTCTCGCTACCATGCCCATCTGGTCTAAATACATGTGAGACACTTACTGTCCTATTTTATATTTGTCAGGACTAGAGGTCATCAAACTGCTTTAATAACAATACTTATTCATAGCTATTTTGCAACAAGTGATACTTTAATGAAAACCATACCAAAAAAAACCGCAAGTTACTGAACACATCCAATGCTTCTACAGGTCACTCCATTAGGAAATGGTGATTTAAATGCATTGCAGGAAATAAACTCACAGATGTATATGTGCAACAGTAACAAACTGAAAGAAAGAATATGCTTAAACCACCACTGCTTGTAAATCATGCAGAAGCTCTCCACAATTTAATGTAGCAATTCAACCATCCTGCACTTGAAAGTAAAGCTTCAATAACCTACAGGGAAACATGCTAGGCAATTTAATACTACAGAGGAGTAACTCTAATAAAACTGCAGTGGCCTATATGTAAAGGAGGTATTTCTCTATTTCTTCAAGTAACCTGAACCTAGAATTCAGTCTCTGTGGCACAGTATGTCCTGGGACCAACTGAAGCCTTGGCTTAGTACTGACACGAAGCAAAAAGCCAGAAAAAAGGGCCAAAAAACACCTCTTCTGACTGGTTTAATCTCAGCAATACCTCTTTGAAGACGCTGCACACTAATACAAAACCAGGTAACTTCAGTTTAGGAATAGCAAAAACTTCAAGGACTAAATTCTGGCACTTGTATTCCAGACAGGTCCGGAAACCTACTGTTTCTATTAGTTTGACATCTCTTAAGATCTACCATCAGCTGGGAATACCCTGGTTCAATCATCTGGAAGACAGCAGTTGCTGGCAGACCTTGCCCTAATTACCTATGCTATTTAAATTAGTTGAAAGCTAGAGTACATAACAAGAAAAAACAACATTAAAAAAAATAACTCTTTAATGTATATAAAACCAAATCACCTTTCACTTTGCTGCTGAAGAAATGAAAGGGTATTTCAGTTAAACTGGCAAATATGTTTGCCTTTAAATTAGTTTCAGAATATCTTTTGTCTCGGGGGAAGGGATTAAACAGCACTAAATTCTATATATAGCAGAAGAGATTTTTTCACTTATACAGTTCTTGCATTGTTTCTTGGTCTTCAAAAAGGATATTAACATCTACGAAGTCACGTATGACATTAAAATGACTGCAAATACCTTAAGGTCCTGCCTGGTTGCCAGGAGCTCAGATTCTTTCCCATAAAAATCCAGCTGCAGCTTCTCCATGTTTTCTTTGTGTTTATCATGGGCCTTCTGTAAGTCTGCTAGCTTGCCTTTCTCTGCTTTAAGCTCCTGTGCTGACAAAATAGACTGCTGTTGTAGTTTATTCTCCAGCTCTGCCTGAAACATTAGCATAGAAAGTTTTAGTTAAAGTTAGCTTAAGCATTTCAATGAAATGCATTTCTGCTGAAAGAACTTTGTTTTTTTTTATGGAATAACAGTAACTTGATATTTGTGATTTTATAGTAACATTTTATAACTAATTTAACAAAAAAATTTAATTCGTGACAAAAGACTAAGTGAAACACATTAAGACCAAACATTAAAAATTGGAATAATGTTTCCAAGTGTGCAGGTTTCAGCTGAGGTAGAATTTTCTTCATAGTAGTCAGTGTAGGGGCTGTGTTTTTGATTTGTGGTGGGAGCAGTGTTGTTGTCACAGGGATGTTTTAGCTACTGCTTAGCAGTGCCCACACAGAGCCAAGGTCTTTCCTGCTTCTCACACCACCCCACCAGCAAGAAATCTGGAGGTGCACAAAAATCTGAAGAGGGCACAGCCAGGATAGCTTATCCCACTGACCAAAGGGATATTCCATACCATATGACATCATGCCTAGCATATGGAGCTGGCAGAAGAAAGGGGAGGGAGTTTGGAGTGATGGTGTTTGTCTTCCCAAGTCACCTAGCAGCTCTGTGGCACTGAGTTGATGGTTGGGTTAAACCACGACACCAAGACCTAATGTTTCCAGAGGCTGTCTAAAGCACAAATATGAACATGTAGCATTGGGCAGCCAAAGCTGAAGCCACATTTAACAGTGCATGGCACACAGCACAACATTCCCTAATGTTGTAAGACATTTGAACTCTTTCCATTATGGTTTATGAGTTTCATACTGTCAGTCAGATAAATTCTTTTGATATAATATGAGAAGACTTGGTTTAAAACTGTCATGGACATTTTAAAACACTGTAGAGTTTGTCTAAAAGTACTCTCACGAAATTCTCCTGCTTTACAAGAAAATGGCAGGTCTTGCTTTGCTCCTGAAGCAAAAAACCCACATTCAATCTAGCTTATTTTATCCCTTTATTAAAATTCAATTTGTATGGAATTCATATTTCAGCACTGGTTCTTTTCATTTTTGCTGCTGATGTTGCTGTTTTTATCTCCAACAGCATCTGAAGACCTCACTTCCACATCCTGACCTTATCATTTCCAACAAGACTACAGCAAACAGACTTTATCACAAAGTTATTGACATAAAAGCTCCAGTATTTATCAGAGGAATTTACATTCATTTTCTTATAAGAGCAAGAAAGGACAGTCTTACCTTTTCTAAAAGGGCAGTTTTTAATTCAGCTTGCAGTGTCTCACTATGTTTTTTCTTCTGCTCAAAAGATTCCTTTAACTCTCTCAGCTTTCCCTGGAGATGTTGCTCACTTTTTTCTTTTTCCTTCAGAAGACCCTGGATTTCCAGTACTTGTTTTCTTGCTGAATCAAGGTCCATAGACAACTGCTTAGAAATCTATATTCAAAAATATTAAGTAACTGTATATAATTTAAATTTAAATCACTATTTGTACATGTTGTTCACAGAATCAGACCATCCCACAGTGCCACTGCTGTTTCATACCTATGTGGTTGAACACTGGCAAGCAGATTTTAAGAACTACTATAACACATTAAAATAATCTGTTATTCCAAATTTACTGCCCAGAGATCAACAGCAGTCTTTTTTATCCATTTTAAATTAAGATCAGGCAACTTTTCTCACACCAGCAGTGGTTTGGGCTCTCCTCCTGCCAACTGCAGCATACACGAAGCTCATCCTTCTGCACTTTCCACTGAGCACCACAGCGCTTCAGCTGAACAAGTGAGGAGCCAGGGAAGTAGCAGCCATAGTCACAGAGCAATTATCATCACACCTGCACACCCCCAAACCTCTTTCAGACAGTAAGTGTCCATCACAGTCTATCAAACTACATCCACTGATCAAACCTTTTCTGATCCCTTTAGGCAACAGAAGATGCCTTGGGTAAAGAAATCCATTAAAGCAGATGTGTCCTTCAGGCTGCCAGCTGCACTGTATGGTCTGAATGCTCATCTTTGAAAAAGAAGTACATTTGGTCCTTATGTAGTCACAAGCAAGTGACTTACACGAGTTTGAAAAGCAATTCTATCCTTGAAGGATATCTGAAAATGTCCTGTCAACTCCACTGAGAACATACAGCATAAGCCTGAGAATAAAATAGATCTAAGGATATGAAATAACAACTTTTATTGTATGGAGATACAAAAGAAAATGGGGACACAGTAGTACCAAGTAACCATTTCACTAATGAAAAAACCTGAAGGGCTAAAATCCCCTGATACGGTTTTTGGAGCACAGAAAACCAAGACTAAAATCTATATTTTAAAGCTTCATATTACCCTCTAAGAAAGTTTTAGTATCACCTTATTTCAGTGCCAAAGATAGTTTAAATTTTAGAATTGAAACATCTTCATCTCTCATCAGTCCCAGCAGGTGAGACTGAAAATCAATCTTTTAAATATTTATTATTATTGTTTTTTACATTTTTGAAACTAAGTGGACAACTTACCCCCTCCTTTTTCTCCAGTGAGTTTTTTAATTCATTCCTCTCTTTAGCTACAGACTCTGTTTGTATCTGAAGTTGGTGTTTTAATTCTTGGCAAGATTTTTCCTAAAAAACACAAGACAAGGAAATATTCCTGTTAGCTTCTAAGACCATGCAGGGAATACTTCTGCAGGAGGTACAAATCCTTAAAAATACAACTTTCATTTTCAATGAAAAAGCTTCTCAACTGCAGACATTTTCAGCACAAAACCTCTCAAAACCTTAAGTGGCAAATCTCAGCCACACATTAGATGCCCTGTACTAATAAACTCAGCTAGGTGCCAGAGTTTTTCTGATTAGGGGCAGTCTCCCTGTTTGAAATTGTGGTTGGCACCCCTTCTCCTTCTTGATGAAGTAGTAGGCTCATTGGTCTCCTCAGGATCTCAAATTCCTTCATGTTCTAAAACTCACAAACAAGTACATTTGCAGACCTCCATGCATGTGCAACCATATATTTAAGCCTAAATACTACACATTTAAGACAGTGGAGAGCCTCCAAAAGACTACAGAACAAGCAGAATCTGGACTACTATCTTTAAGTCTAAACTGGGGAGAAAATCTTTCAAGTTTTTAGGAGAAACAAATCTTTAAACAGCAGTAACTAAGAAAGGCAAAAAAGGTTTTCTTCAAAAGGTGAATGAGTGAGAGAAAAATGTTCTTTTTAACTAGCAGCTGATTTTTTTTTTTTTTGATCAGAATAAAAGCAGCTCTGAATGGGTTCTGGAAATGGTGACATACAAGATGAGAAGGATATGAGAAAGACACTCCTTGCCACATCTGAGACAAGGGTGTCAGAACAACTGTATTCACATAGTGCCCATTCATATCATCAAGGCAGAAGAGGTAAGAAAAAGGTGTATTTTAACCCTAGTAATAGTCTACTTGCTTTACCATAATAGGTTGCTTTGGTGGTCAAGCACTTGTTAGACTGTCACTTTCAAGACCTTTCTGAAATTCAAACAGTTCTATGACTCCAACAATACCTTTAGCTGGGCATTCCCCAAATTGCAGATGATGTTGCTCTCTCTGCCTGCAGTATGCAGCTTTCCAGCATGGCCAGACAAGTGCATAGGAAGTTCTATATATGAAGACTTCAAAAAGGAAATTAAAATGGCCTCAGAAAAATAACTTCTTCAATACAACAGCATTTTAGCAAAGGTTCTAAAACTTTGTGTTGTTATAATATGGTTGATGTATTTTTTAAAAAAGGGATATTTGCCATCAAATTGTTTCACCACTTGTTGTCTCCATTTAGTTTCTCCACTATGTTAAAGGCATGCAGCAAGAAGAAAGGATCCTGTTATGTGATATGACTGATGTTTACTACTGTAAATATCCAGGCAAAAATTTAAGGCGGGAAATATATATGAACTACTAAAAATCACAATTTGGTTTTTCTTACAGTAATAAATTTTCACGCATTGTCATCATATATACCCTGTTTCAAACACAAAGCAAAGTCATTTTATCAGAATATATATACACCAAACTTAATGCCTAATTAAAGAATCTACTAACCATTTCTGCCATAGCTGCTTTTCCTTTTTTAATTTCTTTTTCTAATTCCTCCTTTCTTTTTTTGAAGGATTCAGAGCTTTTTGAGAGCTTATCTTTGGTATCTGTAAGGTCCTTTAATAGAGTGTCCTTCTCTAATTTCACTTGTTGCAGCTCTGATGTGGCTGCTTGCATTTTACAATCAAGTTCCTTGAGCTGTTTACTTGTATCTTGATTTGATTTCTCAAGGTTTTGTTTGAGACTGGCATTTTCTGCCTCCTGCTTTGAAATTTGTTGGTTTGCTTGGTCCAGGGCCTCAGATTTCTTCTGCAAATCCAATTGAGCATTAGACAACCTGCAAATACAAAAGGATAAAGCATACTTTCTTTAAGTTCTTTTTCACAGGTTCTTTTGTATCCTTAAATGTCTCTATTTTCATTCATGGGCATTACATCTCTCAAGTTAAGATGAAACAGCAACCTCAGAAACTAGTTTGAAATGTTCTTGCTTCCTCAGCTATAATGAACAGAAACTGCCCCTTTGGTGCTTATGCATAAATTGCAAATTTATATTTGAAAAAGGTTACAGATCTATGAATATTTAAAGATGGACCTCACTACATCAAACTGTTCAGATATTTAGCTGACAACAAGAACAGTGAATAAAATGAAGAAGTGTAGTGAATCACAACAATCAGTGATTCCTGTGAGACAACATGGCAGATGGAGTGAAAGACAACAAGTGGGATACAACACAGTTCTTGTAGCAGAGGGGACAGCACTTATTTTTGACTTTATGACATCACAGGAGAGAAGCAGAAAATTTCAACTCTAGTCCAAACTGCCCCAGTTTTATGTCTGACTTTGAGAAGTACTACAACAAAGGAAATGCATACGCTTCTCTTGCTGCTTCAAGTTGTTTACTGAGTTCTGCTGTCCGGAGGTCTAATTCTTTAGACTGATGTTGCTGCTGCTGTAATTCCTGAAGAGCTTGGTCTTTACTTGCTCTAGCATCAAGAATGTCACCTTCAAGTTTCTGAGAAAGAAAAATAAAAAGATAGAGCCATCAGAACACAACCAACAAAATAAAAACAACAATAAGGAAAGCAAAGCATTTGCAATGTGAGTAGCATTAACTGTAGAAAGCAGTCACAACTCTCATACATCATCTACCTGTTTCATTACTTTGTAATTTATCTTTCACTATTTAGTTCCTGCTAATCACCAGCTCCTCCAGAACAGAACTATTTTGTTAAAACATTCTGAAAGCATCTTTAAATTAAAGGTCATTTTACGGCAAAGTAATAGATAAAAAGCTTTACAGCAAAAGCAGACACAAACTACAGCAGTGAAGAAATTGTATGCTTGCCTGGAAGAGGTTTTTCTTCTTTTTTTCCAAAGCTACTTTTTCACTCACATGGAGTACAAAGAACACAGGAGCCTTCAGCAAATGGGCCCTGTTTAGACTCTTCAACATACTGGCTGTTTTACAGGCACTTCCACTTTCACACAGAGGCCATAAAAAAAAGTGGCCAAGTTTCTCCACAAATTTCCTGAAGGCTTTTTGTTTTCTAACTTTTTTTTCTATTTTTTTAAATGTCACATATTCAACTGGAATAACCTCAAAGAATGGTGATGATGTCAAGATTTTATATAGAATTGCATTCCTGTTGGGAGCATTAACAACCCTGCTCAGTTTCACACTTTAGCTACCAGGAACCTCATAAAATCATACACAAGCAAGCTCTATATTTCTCCCAAGCATTTGTGTCTATTGGCTACCTGTGAAACTTCAGCAGAAGAATGAAAACTAGAAACAGAAATCAAAGAAGGCAAGAAAAAAATCCAGTATCCAAAAGAGGAGATGGAAGAACAAAATAATTACGCTGACAATGAAATACATGACAGCTTTAATTTTTAATAGAATTGGATTTAAAATTTCATTCAGCGAAAACAATCTTCGTTCTCTTCTATAGAGCACAAAAGCTAAAGGAAAAACACCCAACTCAGTCTTAAGCATGAAGACTACTAACCTCTCTCAGAACAGACAGACAACACTGCAAAACCAGTTCTGTATTGCTCCCATGATCTCTGTATCATATGCTTTTGTGTTATGAATTTTGACTACCAAGAATTTTTAAAAAATAGTGAACAAAGGTCAAAGCCCAAATTTTACAGCTCTCAAGCATTAGGACTAATCCATATCCTTAACTGAAAGTACCAGTATATCAAAACACCAGAAAGTTCTGCAAACATTCTGCCAGAAGTATGTGGACTTTTAAAATAAAACTGATTTCAGAACTGGAATGAAAAACTCCAGATCAAGTTAAGAGATGAAATAGTGATAAATAAATCTTGCTAAAAAGCCTACTGAAAGGCTTCAGAAATAAATTAAACACCAGACAGGTGGTGTTAAGCAGGGCTAGCCAATGTAACACATACTCCCTGCTACAACTTGTGAAGTGTTGATTTCAAACTTGAAAACTCTAATTATGGGACATATTCATGTTCCCCCCCACATAACAATTTCTAGGTAGCAGAAAGGCTGGTAGAAGCACACACACAGGAAAATGACGGTATAGTGGCAGTGTCATAAGCCTATCTTCTTAATGTGATATACTACCATGGAGGAGGAGAGCAGGATTAAATGGTGAATCAGGAAACATAAGTGAGAAAGAAAACCCACAAAAGTGATATTGATATAATCCTTCCCCCCTAATTTGAGCACAGCTTTTACACATACTGCCTAACAGCAGAGATCAGTTTCTGTAAGTCCAGATACCGTGTTCAATACAAACCTTAAGCTGTGGCTCTAGTTCTTCAATTTTCTGTTCTAAAGAAAGGCATTTTTCTTTGTACTCTTTAAGACTGGCTTCCAGCTGAGTACAGTATTCCTGCTTGTCATTCAGCTTAGCTGTAACCTGATCCAACTGAGCACTGACCTTATTTAACTCCTGGGTAAAACAAAAATACAAAAGTTGTTACTTTCTAAAAACTTCAAAAATTACTAACATCATATATGTTTTAAATGATCTAATGTGTTCAAATTAAAAAGGAAAATAATGTTTATTTTTTATTCTGAGGGGCAGGAAATTCAAAGGAGAAACACAAAGACATGCACAAATTCCCTCTGTTTCACTGAACAAAATTATTTTAAAGCCTCAATATTCTCTCAAACCTTACAGGCTTGGGCTAAATGTTAACAAAGGTCTTTTCAAGTTGCAAAGGGAAGAGGTACTGCAAGTAATGAAGGCACTAGATCCTCAAATTAGTACAGCAATAACTAGAAAATAACATTAAAAAACCTAGATAAAATTTTCAATGTCTTTATTTGTCATGAAATCAACCATCAAAGAGGAAAGCCAATAACATGGAAATGCTCAGTTCTCCACATACCAGAGATGATTTCAAAACATTTTGTTCAACACAAAACAAATAAATACTGCAAGAGACATGAACGCATTCACCTAGTAACCACTATGATGACAGCTACATCAAAGTTCACTGGTCTCCAACCAGGCTGATGTACTTAGTTATTAATTAATTATTTAATGGCTGCAAAAAGTTGTCTCCGATTACAGCAAATAATTACATTCCCATGCTACAAAACAATGCCATATTAACATCTCCTGGATGTTTCCATGAAGACCACAGCAGCACTGATTTTATGCAAATATTTGATTCAACAGACGGTAATATGCTTCACTAGGATTACAACACATTAAAAACATGTAATTTTATCACCAGCCGTTTGAATTTCCTTGTCAGCTGGCACACAGAGAATTACTTCTGAATACCAGCAGAGGATTGGAAATTTATCTGAATCAGCAATAAGAGTTGAAGAGTTTTTGTCTGTACTGAGTGCATTCTACAATCTTTTCTTCATAGCATACGTACAGGAATTATATATAATTATAAATATATACAATACCTCCAGAACACCTAAGGAAAGCTTAGATTCTGAATGATAACCCTACAGCAAGGACTGGACTCCCAGGTAAACTCCTTGCACTGTGAAATATATCTGCTCCAGAGCAGCATAACCACATGGTTAAAATATCCTAAACAATCATTTCCCGATGCTTATTCATATGTTTACTGTTACATATGTTTACATTTAGTCCATTTACTGAGTTTGTAAACAGACTATTCTTAGGCTTTTAAGCAGTTTTTAGGTAACACAGAAACGTTTTGTGTCGCTTAATACCTGTTGTTTATCTTGCAGTGCATTTTGGGCAGTGTCCAGATGGTTCTGTAGATCTGCTCTCTGAGCAGCTTTTGATGCTTCTGCTGAAAGTAGCAATTCAGTCTTTGCTTTTACCTGAAAGACAAATTGCATTTCACTAAAACATCATATGTTTTACCATAGCTCATTCTAATTTTTTGATAGCCATCAGTAAGTTTAATAGTAAAATCAGCAGCATTCATGCGTTAGTGTATGTATGTCCTTGTAGAAAAATGCACCTTTTCCCAAATGGGAAATCACAACCAGAATTTTTTCCTTACCATAAAATAGAGATCCATTACCTGCACATCAAGTTGTGACACTTTCTCTTTACTTTCATTTAACTGACTGGTTAGTTCAGTGATGTTTGTTTCCAGGGAAAGCACACGATCTTGAGCAGCTCTTAGGTGTGCCTTTTGCTCCTGCACTTGTTCATGCAAATTCTCTTGGGCTTGTTTATGACTTTCTGATTGATTCTTCAGCTTCTCTGTCAGCTGAGTTACCTGCAATGGGAAAAAAAAAGAATGTGAGAAGGCTGGAACAGCATGTCCAAGGAAATAAAAAACTTAATTTTACTGTGTCTTATGATGGCTCTGGAGACCCAATGCTACCACATTTCACTTCCTGATCTGTTAAGAAGAAAGCTATATTGTACACAACACCAGAGTTTACATAGGCTACCAGCTGCAAATAGAAGCAAAAGGGAATTGTCAATTTGGCCTTAATGTAACAGAAACAAAATACTAAGGAGACAACAGATGCAGACTAAACTGAATTCTGGTGTTGAAAGCAGGAATCAAACCTCTTTTTAAAATGAGTGAAACAAATATATATATCATATTTATTATATATAGTTATAACTACATATATAGTTTTTTACAAGTATACACATATACAAATACATATATGAAGTTATATAGTTATATAACTATTTGTAAGTATGTATTACTAGCATGTGTACAAATGAAATACCTAGGAATTCCTATCCCTATGCTGTTAGCATGGAAGTCACCAAAACACAAGTCATGTGAAATTTACAGTAAGATCTTTAAAGTAAGTTTCAAAGAAATGGAACAGCATAGAAAAGATTAGTGTCATATCTGATGAGACAGAAAAAAAAAGGAAACAAGATTCAATACTGAGAATGAATGAAAAGAAACAGATCTTGAAGTTCTTACCTGTATTTGTAATGCATGGTTTTTCTCTTGTAGCTGGTTAAGGACCGCAGTTTCTCCTTCACCAGCTTGAATTTTTGCATATAAGTCCTCTCTTTCCTTTTCTAGCAGAGAGATGTTGTCCTTACTTTTTTGAAGCAAAGCCTCAAGATTTTGAATTTTTTGGTCCTTATCTCCGATTTGTCGTAGTACTTGCTCCAGATCATTCTAGACAAGAACATAACAGTGTTTAATTATAAGGACCTTAAAAGCTGGGCCTAATGCATAAAATATTGGATAAATTTATCAAGCACTTTCTGTATATTCTATTCCAGATTTATAGGTTAACTTATTGAAACAAATTTAATTCCTGCAAGTCACTTTTAGAAAAAAAAAGTATTTAGTATAATGTAACCTCAAAACCCACATTCACAGAAGGATACATAATTGCATTACCTGGGCTTCTCGCAGTTTTGCCGTTGTATTTTGCTGAAGTGTCTGCTGCTCCTGGTGCTGCTGCTTTGCCTTTTCTAATTGATGTTGCAATTCTGTGGAATTTGCTGCTTTTTCCTTTAGCTGAAAAAAAACCCCAAAACCAAATACCAAACAAACCAGACTAATGAGTGGGAAAAAAGCAACACCCAGTATGCCAACCGTACTCAATGTTTGCTCTAAGATTTTTACACAAAAGATGTTTACA
>JANPWX010000014.1:2223917-2247016 GCA_024734555.1 Trochalopteron elliotii
GCAGCAATTTAAAATTTGCAATCATAACAACCTAAAGAATTTCTGTTGTAGGATATGATGATCATTGAAATATGGTGTTTGCTTGCACATTATATTAGTCCAATTGCTAAACAAAATGGGAAAGGAATTCCCAACTTCTGCAAGAAGTTAGTCTTCAGTCCTTCCAAAGGCAATGTGTGATGTGTTTCCATTTTAATGTGAGCTGACAAGCACAGGAAATAGTAGCATTCTCACCTGATTCTTCTGTTCTAGTTCTTTGACTAAACTTTGAAGTTTTTGCAGCTCCTGAACATACACAGCTACTTCCTGAGGTCCTTTGGCAAGTTCAGTTCTTAATTGGTTAATGGTAGCCTGAAAAGACAATCCACATTTAAAACAAAGCTTTGCATGCATAATCCAACAAAAGCAAGATGTCTGGTAATAAAATAAAAATACATTTTCTATACAAATAACAAGCCTAAGGAAAAAAAAAAAATCACCTGTAAACTAAGCTCAGAGCACCCTCCGAATTATCACTGAGTGTTATTTCCCACCTGAGATTCATTTATGTCCTACTTTGGAAGATGAAAATCTGACCCAAACCAATAGCAAATGCCAGGCTGAACCCAAAACTGATGAAAATCATAATGGATTATCCATTAATAATTAACACAGTTCTAGCCAAAGGTGAAACCTTTCCAAGTCATTGCAGTTACATGGCCAAAATCTTGGCCGCTCTAGGAAGGGAAATGTGCTGGAAAAGGCTCTAGAAGCAAGTCTGGCATTTGATGCAAACTTGGCATGTGACTTTTGGACACATCAACCCTGCAGGTCAGCATAATCAGAGGAACAATACTACCCCATTAAACAGGATCAGTACAGAACAGAATATATCAATGACTGCACAGTATTTGAGTACAGTAATGGAAGAAAACAAGAAAAGCACTTTAGGGCATGGCTGCCCTAAAACATGTTGTGTATTAATGCACTCATTTGAAATACACTATATAGTAGTGACCTTTATAAAGAAGTTTTCTTTCCTATTGTTCTCATAAGCAGAGATTTCAGCACAAATGCATAAATACTGAATTCAAAAGTGAACTAAAGCAGAACAGAATAGACAGTGACCATCCAATTTACAACCTTTCTACAGAAATAGGAACACCAAAGAGAACATAAGAGCACAGTATATGACTGCATATAGTTAACTGACTTTCTGTAACACTGTGCTTTTCAATGCTGTTTCATAACAGAGCTGTTAGTTAAAACACATCCTAGGATTAGTCTTTTTTGGCCAAACATTCCCAGATATTATCAGAAAATAGTATGGGTATTTTATATTGAGAGAACATACTGCAGCCTTTCTGACTAGAATCATAATTTAAATTCATAAAGTCCATCTCTTATTCACAATTCAGTAAGATCATGCCACATCTCCTTCTTAAAAGGTAAATACATTCAGGGTAAATACTCAGTCCTGGTATTTTCTTGCTGATGTATCTGCACGACTAATGAACTATTAAAAAAACAGAAATGCCTTTGTTTAAGAACATCTTGAAATTGTCTTGGTATGACAGAAATTTGCTATAAAAATTATAAGCTTTCCAAAAAATTTACTTCAAATTTAAGTCTATTAGAAAGCAGAAAAATAAAATGGATGGATAAAAGATGGAAAGAACCAGTTGCAAAAGCTGTAGTAGGCACACTTCCTCAAATTTGTTTTATAAATATTCCAGTGTTTCTAATGCCTTTCCTTAACGGGAGGGAAAAAAAAACCACAAACAAAAAAACACTAGTCCTGGGTTTATTAAATTTTCCCTCAATTTAGGCTACTAATTTTGTTTATTTCTTGGGGCACTCAAATTAACAATCAAGCTTACATGCTGCATTTAATGAAGATTTATAAGATACTGAAACAAATCCCTATAAACAGAGATTCATGGCAATGCTTAGCTCCAAAGCAGTGCAGCTGTTTCCATAACACTTTTACTATGCAGGAGCCACTATAGTGAAAAACTAAAGATGAAAGGAGCCACTCAGTATGAATATTCATCTGAAAGATGTAGATGCCAGTTTCAGGTACAGCTCTGAAAAAAGGCATAAACACCTAACAGATTTAGGTGACAATTGTAGACTATACTATCCTTCACATCCCTCTCCTGCAATATTTGAAGATGCTCATACAGGGCTAATATGATTTTTGTTATTTTCACCTGTACTGCATATTTACCTTATTTTAAAGATATTGACTTTAAAAACCAAAATCAATACATGTATCCTCAGCCAGCCTGTAAAAACAGCAAGGATGGTGTAAAAACTACTTAAAACTTTCAGTCCTTGATGTGGTCTTGAAGAGCGCAGCTGAGATGAAATATGGCCACACATTTACATCAAGCACTGCAGCCAATGTGTCAGTGAAGGACCTCCAGTTCTTATTTTCTTATGAGTAACACTTAGCAAAATTGTGGTTTAGCCACGAGCTGTTTGAGACACTTTGAGGCATAAAGTTCTTCTTAAAGATCCAAATCTGAGATGCTGCATCCCTTTTTCTCTGCTTGTATGGAAGTGGAAGTCATAACTGATAGAAGAGCAGAATAACCAAAACTTCTTGAGAAGTGAGAAGATTCAACTAAGAAACATGCTTTTTCATTATGATTAATTATTATTTTACATTTTCATATGCTAATCATGGCAAAGCTAGAGCACACATCTTTATGTATGATATTACCTCAGAGTTAGCCTGCTCTGCCTGCAAGTGTTTGCACTCATCTTTCAGCTTTTCAGATTCTCTTTCACGTTCCAGGGTCATTTTATCCATCAGTGTTTGGACTTGGACCAGTTCTTTTTTCAGGACAGCCACATCTTCCACACCAGGCCTTTGCAGCTGAAAAGTTGTGAGCAGTGAGCAACATCACATTGGCAAACATAGTTCCAGTGTCAATGTCATTTCTAAAAATCTATCAAATCATTAATTTATAGACAAGATGACATATTGAGTAATACAGCTAAGCAAAAAAAAAAAAAAAAAAAAAAAAAAAAAAAAAGAGAGAGAGAGAAAAACCTCCCCCAAAAACTCCCAATACCACAGAGAAGAGAGAAGTGCTTATAATTCCCAAAGAAAACAGGATTTAAGGGCTAGATTTTAGTTTTTGTGTGCTAAATTTTGAACTTGCTGATTGATTTCAACCAAATGTAACAAATGGAAAACTGTTTCAAAGATTTAGTTTTTGTAACTTTTATGTAGGTAGGTGGCTAGATTCAGGATACTGCCTCCATCTTCAATAATTATTTCAGAAAATCACCACAACAAAACAAAAGGGCAGCTGAAGGCAGCATCTTGAAGATACTATCAGATATGGCTCATACCAAACCCACAGGTAAAACCTGCTGGTAATTGCATCTCAAACACCTTAACATGAAACAGTATCCATCAGCATGAAACAGTATGGAGGAAAAGGAGAGGGATGGCAACCGGGAGCATTACAGAGAGCAGTGAAAAGAAGTGTTGGGATCTTCAGAAGAGAAAAGGAAGAGAAAAAAAGATAGGGAAAAGGGAAGGCAAGAAACAACTGAACAGGGAGGAATGGATAGGTCCAGCATTGGGGCAAGGCCAATAGGCCCTTGAGGGCAGTCAGCTACAGGGAAGAAGGGGGATAAACAAGCCCTGCTTTCCTCCAGAGTCTAAGCAGTATCTGAGTGGGAGAAACCAGTAAATTCCTTGCACTACTGCTTTAGAAGTGGCCCAGCTTGCTGAGTCACTGGGATTGCTCCCTGGAGCCAAGGCTGAATGTAAAAGCCATCAGGAGCCAAAGTCCTGGAATTCACACACACATTGGTATCATCAGCCAAACACAAGAGGGACAAGATTAACATAGGCATGATGATGACAGATGCCAGTTTTTCAGCTACCGTATCACAAAATACCTCTCTGAGCACTTCTTAAAAATCCAGCTGCCCAAGGGCAGACAGAGCATAACACCTCATGGAAAAAGAGTGACCTAAAGATAGCTGTGGAAGTTAGCAAAGGCATGCTCTAATTCCAGGTCTGTGCAGCACATCTATATGCATAATGCACTGCAGAAATGCTTAAGGGTAAAGCATGAAACAAGAAGACTATAACATAATGCAGGGTGAATTTTAATGTATGTCAGAAACAACATATAATTTCTCACTGGAAAAACACTGAAAATGCAGATCAAAAACAACGGTACTCTGAACTTTTTCAGCCCACAAGCAGACACCTTCAAGTTCAACAGAGTTTGACTGCATTAAAACTGTATTTTCAAGCACTTAAATAAACCCCTCTCTTGACTTGAAAACAACAAAAACATTAATGTGATGTGAATACCAGCTCTGTCTTCAAGTCTTCTACTGTACTTCTCTCTTTCTGCAGTTCTTGTCTCAGATTCACCACTTTCTGTTCTGCACCTTCCCGCAGGCTGATTTCCTCATCATACTTTGACTTAAGATCTAGTAAGAAAGAAGTTGAATAAATGATCCCTTTCACAAATTGCACAGGTAGAGAAGAGAATCAGATCTCATGCAAATACACTTACCCACAATTTCAGTGGCCAGTTGTGCTGCTTTTTGCTCAAATAAGTCTTTCATTTGCTTAATGTTAAAATTTTCTACTTGGATCTCTTCTAGTTGCCGTTCTAATGATTCTATTTCCATAAAAAGAACAGTGTTATTTTCTAGAAGAATTAGGACAATACAGTTCCTCATGCCCATAACTAATCATAAGAGGTGAATATGTGATACAAAATCCCTTAACATCCACGTATCTTAGCAAAGGGAACAACTTTACTGAAATTAAATATCTGCAAGCATGATGTCACTGTCACTAGTTGAGTACTCTGCAGGATTAAGTTCATATTGGTTTTCATTGGTCACAAATAGCCCTTCAGATCACTGCAACATGATGTTGAATTCCAAGCCCTGAACTGTAATTAAAAGCTTTAATCAATACCACTCATATACTTTATGTACAAATAGGAAAATTTTATTCTATGAGTGCCTCATGGAGAAAAACAGAGCAAAAATTATGAGTCTTCAAAACAAAAGAAAGTTCACTGTTTTCTTTGCTAGCAACGAGCACACAAAAACACTACACAAAACCATCACTGAAAAATGCTATAGTTTTTATAGTATAGTGCTACAGTATATAACCAACTGTTTGAATATATGAAATGATAAAAAAAGTGTTCAAAATTTCTCATAAGAACTGCTTTCAGATTCAGAAGAACTTCTGTTTTGTTCTAAAAATTTCAGACCCTAAGCCCCTGGAACATTTCCCCCGACTACTGCTTAACATAAATAGCTCTTAACAGATCTTACAATGAACTTTTTTTGCCAGTAATTCTGACTTTCCAGCTCTTTAATTTACCAAAAGTGCTATTTTACCTAAAAGCTAAACCAAAATAAATTCCAAAGCAGTGAAGAAATTAATACAATAAAATGTTAGCCACCTGTAGACGTAGCTGTTGTCAATCCATCAGATTTAGAATCCTTAAGAAAACAGAATAAATGCACCATTAGACAGTAGGAATAAAAACTACTACTTCCAAAGTTCATCCATTTTTTGGAAAAGACATGGAAATAAGGACTTCTGTGCTCAAATACTGCACAGCAGTATAAAAATACCTGAATTCAAACAGTTATATTTGGAAGACTGGAAAAGGCCAAGACGACTTTTCATTTCATGTATCACTACACTATCAAGGTTTCCACTCGTAAGGCTCCAGTAAGAATCCCCTCCCACTTCCTTTGCTCAATATAGAAATCTGTCCTAAAAACAGAGGTTACAGACATCAAGCAGTACATTCTGAGAGGGAGTTTTGTCAGAAAGCAATTTCTGAGGTTTGTAACTATCCCGCATCTAAGCAGCACATAGTAATAAAAAAAGCAAGAGCTTCCTTTAGGGCACAACACACCACAATTTGCCTTGCATTATTTTTCAAGCTCAGCTGGGTACCTATGAAATACCACTGCTGTTTTCCAAAAGTTCTTACAAGAAAGACTCCATAGCCTTTTTTCATAAAAGATGAAACACTACATTCAATTTACTTTCTTTAATAAACTGAGTTCTGAATAACTCAACAGAAGGAAAAGTCTGAATTGTACTTGTAGTGAGTAGTATGGAAGAATCGTTATCTATTCTGACTCTGCTCTTTACATTTATATATGCAGTTACACTGTGGAGAGATAACTAGCTTTGTTTTCAAGAACGTGTCAATATTTAAATTACAGAACTAACTAAATCAGGCCACGTGCCTTACAAAAAAGGTTTTAATCTTCAATGTCAATGCTGACGATAAACCTGCTTCAAGTATTTTAAAGCAATTACTTGCTGCCGCTGCCCCTGCAATTTCTCTAGTTCCTTCTTCAGCTCTTCTGAATACCATCTCTCCTCCTGAGGGGGAAAATGATAAAAAAAAGGAGATGGGGAGAGAGACTATAAATTTGGTTGCTTAAGACAGTGGAATACTTCAATTTGAAATAAAGAACCAAGTGCAAGTAAAATACATTTCCAACCTTCAGTGAAGCTTGTAAGTCTTGGACTTCTTGTCGGAGCAGTGATACTTCATCTCTGAATAAATATATCCATGGAGTGGAGAAAATGAATACACAGTGGTTATATTTTGTCAATTACATACAAGTTGTTACATACAGTTGTGTTAAGTAACTGGACTGATAGCCATGTACTACATAAATATAACTTACGTAGATATAAATATTTATTTATAGATTTTTTTTAACCTTGGAACAAACCAGATTAATATCACTTTGCACATCACTTGAAAAATGCTAAACCTATTAAATGGACAAGTAAAGAAAGAGGTAAAAAGTCTCATGAAAACAGAATGTAAATCTAAATCAGTGCATCAGCTCAACTACGTGAGTTCAGAATGACAAAGCTATGCACTGGAACATTTAACTGGTTTGCATGCCTTTGGACAAAAAGGATGGGTTTCTTCTCCTTCACTTCCCATATCATGTAAAGGAACACTGCTAAGCAACAGTATGCTACCTTACTCCTGAAATATGCAGTTACATAATTTTTCATCCACACAGCAATTTGGTATGCTCCACAGATATATTCACTTGATGGTCTGAATATTTAAAGCCTTAGAATTTTAAATTCTCAGATTTCATGCTCAAGCCTCCAGCCACGCAAGAATACAAGACCCAAGGCTATAACTGCTAGTAATTGATTCACACAGCACCCTTCAAAATCACAGGTCTCCTGACAGAGTTGCACAGCTATACACACAAGGATAATGTTGCAGTAATGAGATACAGCCACTCCAAATCAAGAATTACAAGGGTCATTAAAATAATGCAAAAATACTCTTTCTTATTGCTTGTACAGTGGCAACACTAAGGGTTACACAGAATATATACGTGAGGATACCAGTGCCAACAAATCCTCTCAGCTTTATACCATACAGTTTTATTGCTGCTGGTGCGCATTATCCCCTCCTCCACAGATGTTCTTTCAAATTATCTCATAATTAGGAGTAAAGAAATCATCAAAGCAAGTTATTCCTTAGCTAAACTGGTGAGGAATAGATTCAATCTACATTAGCATATTAACATCAGGTCAGGGTCATCAAGCAGTAAGTGAAACATGCATCTGAACCAGTGGAGCAAGAACTCCAAGGCAGACCAATTCTAATGACAAAACAAACATGGGATATTGAGAGATTTACTTTTTTCAGAGGAAAATTTTGTTATGTACACATTATTCTGCCTGTGTGATACATTTACTGGAGGTTTGCAAATACAACTTTATTGAAGCAGGTGTAGCTGCCTTCCAAAACCTGTACATTGGTTGTGGCTGGAGAAGAGGGAGCCACTTTCTCATCAGTACAAGTAAATGAGCTAAGATTCAGATCTAAGATTATAAATAAAAAGTAGGTGGAACAGTTAACTGTATTAAAGTTGGGTTGAACCCATAACAGACCTGCAATACCAAAGCATTTAAGATGCTCTGGTCTTCACAATAGATTGAAGGGTTTGAGTTGTATAAAGCTAGTTTGTAGTTTGCTTGACCATTTTAAAATGAAACCTGAATTTAGTTTAACCAGTGGAAAATGCACGGGTGGGGAATTAGTGTAAAGGATCACTACAGGCACTGTAACTTTGCTTTTCTTCCTGTCATCCTAATCCTCACCCAATCTCCTTTTCTGTTAGTTCTGTGACAACCCCTTCCCCCTCCCAGCACATCTGAGTCTACCATCTGGAAAATCCTTAGTGCCTTTTCATTACGGTCCACTCTGTTTCCCACTTGTAATGCCAGTGCCTCCACCCTAGGACTGAGTACTAATGGCCTTGCTGAATCACCCTGGGGGGAGTAACATGATTTACACCTGGAACTTATTCATCATAGTTTACTGGGGAGTGGGAGGATGAGGAAACTCTGTAATTCCCAGTACTTAACTTTTCCTATTGACTACATATGGAATTTCACCTCCTAGTCTTGGTCCTAGGAATTACACATAAGCTTCACACATGGAGAGCAAGTGGAGTGGCTCCCTGCTGCAGGCTGCAATGTTTCTTTAATATGAAATTCCAAGGCTTGGAAAAACATATTTATGTTGAATGAGTTTTTTCAAGCAGGCACGGAAATGATTAGCATTAAAGAATGCCATACTAACAGGAAAATATAGCTCATGTGTTACACAACCGCTCTCACCAGACTCCCTTTTACACCATCCCTGACCTTGTCCACTGTTTCAATTATGTGAGAGAAAACAAAACTACTTGTCCTTAAACTGTCAAGAGACAGGGAAAAAAATAACCAAATTTCACCAGCCAACATCTGACTGACTTTGGAAATTTGCAGGCATACAAATAAGTATTTCATAAACTATATAAGCAATACAGTTAAGACCAATAATGCTCCCATGTGAATGCTATTATCCTTTAAAAGTATCACTTCAGGTCTAAATTGAATTACTCCAAAAAGACTTAAATCAGGCATAAAAAGGAGAAACATTCATTCTGCAATAAATGTGCACATCAGAAGCCCAATATGACTTCACTAGTACTCTATCACTTTCTTTATCCTATATAAAGTCCCAATTTTGATTTCTTTTGAGGCAGCAGCTGAGAGAGAAGGCAGCTATCCACAAGGAAGGAGTCATCCAAGACCTCTACTAATGCTGGCTCCTACTAGCTTGACAGCTTTGCTCAGTACTGGGGAGATACAGATCTGCATTTAGGTAACAACGGAAACATATAATCTTCCACACTCTTTTCTCACCAAAGAGTCACCCTCTCTTGAGTTAGTTACATAAATATATGTATTTCTTTCAAGGTATTTATTTGTCATTTTGGGTTGCATTTCTGCTTGTGACAAAACAATTGAACTGTTTACTTCCCAGGATCAGCAGACACCCCAGGGTCATGTGCTGTGTACCTCTGTGCTGCTCACTCTGACTCTCCTGTGTACAAACCAGGGGAGTCTGGGGGAGTGTGACAAAACAGCACCAGGGACTGCTATTTACAACAGTGCAAAACAAGCACTGAACAGAAAAAAATTAGCAGGAAGCAAGGGGAAATTTTACCCCCAAGAAAAAACTTTCCCAAACCAACTCAAACTACTCAGTTAAACATTTCTAGAGAAAGTTTCAAATTATCAGTTCCTGCTACATACCACTGTTCTCAAAAATAAAACTACCTGATATTCTTCCTAGGGAAAAATAACTGTATTTAACAATACAGTTTTGACAAAAAAAAAATAAACAAACTACTTAAGATTTCTGAAAATCAGCATGGAGTTTCTGAAACACAGGAGAATTACTAGCACACACAGAAATTTCTCAGATTTCAAATAACTAGGTAATAAGGGAAGTTATTTAGGCAAATACTGATATTGTAATTACCCAGTAAGTACCCTAATTAACTAGGGACAAAATTGGGTTTCTTCTCTATCTTTAGGATTGTCCTCTCCACTCTCAGATGATGATATTTCAGCCCTATGTCAGAAATAAGGAGAAACCTGTATTTTTTCTGCCACACTTGTAAAAATCATTCTGGTCTGTAAAGCTGCATTGTCTGCTGAATCAGAAACAGGTGGCTTAATATCATAAGCACACGTATCTGATTTTCACTTACTGTCAGATCAGTATCAGACAACTTAAGTTGCAAGCTGCCTTTTAATTCTAGTTGGAAATGGGACATGAACTTTTAAATACTTGACTGCATAAGTTCAAATTAAAAAAACTTCAGTGTAACTAGAAGCAGCTCAACACTGGCACAAAAGTGTATGCACAAATGAGTACTGTTTCACCTTTCCGGTGACAGATGACCTTCCCCTCCATGAGTTGAATCAATGCCAGAATTGTGAACTGCTTCATAGTGCTTGAACAGCTCCTCCGCTGATCCATGAGACTTCATACAGAGAGGACAAATAAAGCCCTATTACAAAAAGGAAAAACAAACAAACAAAAAAATATGAGCCACATTTCTTTTCCATCTTATTTTTATACAGAACTGTAAATTTTGTTTGCACATTTAAGAAGCAGTAAACACAATTTTGAAGATTCATGCTAATTCTTTCATGCTCTAATTTTGCAATTAAAATGTTAAAAAATGCCTGCAAAAGGCATATTCCATTATTCAGTGAGGTCTTTTTCCCCAACACCATGATATACTAGCAACAACATTTTATTTAGCAAAATAAAAAGGACTGTTCTGCAATTCCCCTTCCACAACAAAACAATTTTCCATACAACTCTTCATAAAATCACATTCTTATTCCAAATAGAAGGTAGCATCTGGAGTTTGGTCTTTAAAAAGGTGGTATGAAGACTCACTCTAAAGCACAGTTATTCATAAACCAATTATCTCCATATTCAAACTACTGATTTTAATATGGGCCAGACAAGCAAGAATCACTTTTTATCTTTCATAAAATTAATTGGTAAATGCCATTCAGATAAATACCACATCAAGAAAATCAGATCTCTATAGCCTTAAGATTCAGAAATAATCCATTTTTTATCCAGCATGTATGCTACAAGCTTACCAGAGTGGAAATTAAGCAGATCAATACCCTCATTCTACCCATTAGCCCAAAAATGAACACAGTAAGTGCTGTTTTCCTCTTTATGTATCTCTAACCATTTGTAAAATGTCCAAGTTGCCACTTACCAGAAGTACCAGCCACCTAATTTTTCAGTTTACTACATCTTGCGTTGACTGCTGGACTTTACACTGGCTCCTCACTCGTGGTTATCATGCCAACTATGAGCCCAATTCCCATCTACACTTCAGCCCATAACACAACACAGCAGCAACACTGAGACATTCCAGAGTAAGAGCTAAAAACCTGGTCTCACACTGAAGACTCCCTGTAATTCCAAGCAGTGCAAAACGGACCTCATGTAAGTGGGATGCCTATCCTTAATGTTTTTAGGGCCCCCTGTTCATTTAATTCATTTCAAATATGCATTTTTACATTTATATGTTATCCTTAAGTTTCTTATGCCTCTACAAACTGTAGTGTACTCTAACATTAGACCAAGGCTCCCCAGTATGCAAGATGAGAGCACTCCTCTAAATGGGATTATCACACTTTACCTAGCACAGGCTCACATATGATTTACGAAGGACATATGAAGAGTTTTGACACTTCTCAGCTCTTAACTTTGCATTTGGATGTTAACAGACAAGCCACAACACTTTAAATATTAGCACACAGTGAACATATTGAATGTGTATGTCGATAACCACAAATAGCACTCATATATTTACTTGGCATTCCCAGTGTTTTGTTTCACAAGTCACTAAGAATTCAACAACATTTACATGGTTTTAACCCAGGAAAACTACCATGTTCAGCTACTCAAATGTAGCCAAACAGAGCCTCCATAACTTCTATTATTTATTTAGTGTTAAATTAACTACTAATACAGTCACTTGTCAAGTCCACCACATATCATATGGAAAACTCGTTTTGCCACAACTATACCAAACAAAACACTGTACTCTTTCCTAAGCAGGAAACAGGCATTTAACCTTAACAACCATTTATTTATTTGCAGAGTTGATCAGCATAGTTCACTCCAGATTAAACCAAGCTAACTAATATACAAGTATACGTACAGAAAATTTGTTTAGCTACTAGGTTCCCAGTAAGGTTTATCTGATACAATTAGTATAGGATGTCAGTGAGAGTCACTCTGAGTGCAAGAACCAGAGGCAGCTTCCTGGCACACAGCAGATGGCAAGGGGGTTGACAATGGTATGGTTATAGAGGGTCACAAATACAGGACTGGGTTTTTTTCCTAGCAAGCTTTATACAGAAAGCAGTCAGTTTCATACAATGACAGTGCAACAGCATCCTTTTGGGATGAAACTCTACTAAGCAGTTCTCAGCGTTGTGTTTACTTTCCCAGTGATGGGAAGGTCTGCTGTTCAGGGAGAAAAGCATATGTTCCTCATCGCTCCAGTAAGCACATCTAGAAAGAATGAGTGTAGAAAATTGCTCTGGCCTCTTTCCTTTTGCCCTTTATCTCTCTTCATTTAAACAGCAAAATCTGTTTCCTTGTTTGGTTTTTTTTGTTGGTGTTTTTTTGTTTGGTTGGTTTTTTGGGGGGGTTTGTTTGTTTGTTTGGGGTTTTTTTGTTGTTGGGGTTTTGTTTTTGTTTTTGGTTTTTTTTGTGGTTTTATTGTGCTTGGGGTTTATTCTGTGCAAATAAGAGCCCAAGAGAGGAGGAAAGAATAGATTACATGTGCAATTAGCCCAGGGGGACAGCAATCATTCATCTCAATGATTGGGCAAAGCCAGCCAAGATTTCCCAGGCAGGCAGGCAGATTTGAAGGCAAGGTCCACAAGGACAAGGGGCCAGAGGCAGAGCAGAGCTGCTGAGCAAAGGGAATGCACTGCAGTTGTGAGCCTGCAGGGTGGATGGGAGCTCTGGGGAGGCAGGCATATTGTCATTGGCAGAGGGGAGAAACATGGACAAATCCTCCTCATCTTCTTGTTAGAAACTGCCTTCCTCTCACACAAGCAGGGATAAAGAGTGCATCACTCACCAGTCCCAGGCTCTCCACCAGCACAGTCATGATCATGGCTGGCCTCAGTTTTGGGGGACCTGGCACTGAGGGAGTCAGCTCTCACATTCACCCTTAATACAATGCAGCTTTTGCTAGAGGTCTGACATACAGGCTGTAACAGAATGAGCCATCACCCTTCAGCAACAAGGTGCCCTTGCCATGGGAAATGTCATCTTTCCTGTACAGAGGTGGGCAACAACACCAGCTCCTACAGATGCAGGCAACTACCACTCATACATCAGAGCCTCAAACTGCACAAATCCAGGAACCAGCTGCACCTCACAGACTGATAATATCCAATGACAACCCTGTTGTCAGCAGCACTAACTCAGTTCTCTTCAGAGTAGGAAAATCAGATTCATCAGAATCTTCCTTGCAACAGGCAGTAACAGACAGAAGTGTGTAAGTTTCCAGGATCTGTAACTATCAGCCCCTGTGACAATCTTATTTGAGAAATTGGGTTGTTTGATCACTAATTTTATCTCTAAAAAACCCCACTAAATTAAATACAGCCAAATAAAAAATATCTCTCAGTTCATCTTGAGATGAACTTTGTAAATATGTTCAAAAGTGTATTCTATTCTAAAGACAAACACGTATGAAGAGGGAAAGAAACCTGATGGTCTGAGATGCTTAGATTTAGTGAATATTTCCGTCAGTTTGCAGGAATTTATATCAGGTCTAACATATTCCTACATCAGGACCACACCTGTCTTGGATGAAGAGGAGATTGCACAGCTACAACCAAGAGATGTAATACTGGTCATCACAGCCTGGGGGAGGAGCTGAGGCATCCTTCCCGGTAAGCCTGCACCTGGATACCTTAACTGACACACTTCTTTACAGAAGAAGCAAGTATGAGAGTATCTTGAATTTTGGTCGGTTTCCCTTTAACATGTACTCAGGGATCACTTTGCATAAAGCACAGCCACAGAGAAGTGAAAGGTATTTTACATTCTTCATTTATTAAAGCGAAGACATCACTTACAGCCCCTTCAGTGCTGCACTGTAACTCATGGTTCCCTAGATGATGTTTCTAATTGAGTCTTATCTGACACTTTACACAGGAAGAAAAGAGCCTAATGGAAGTTAAATGATGATTACTTGGGTTTGTTTTTATATCTTCTGACCAAGAAATGACAATTTATTGAATTCAAAGATTTTTGCAGATGCCTGTCAGTTTCACAGAAAATAAAAAACAAACCACAACAACTAAATGCACTGGTTTTTACCAGGAAAGAGTTCTTAAGGTCACCACAGAATTCCTGAAGCAATAGACAAAAGTTAAAAAAAAAAAAAAGCATTCAAACCAAACCCCAATATACATGCACAACCAACTAGGAGACAGCATACAATTGAAAGCTCAAAACAGCCCCTGACCCAATAATCCAGGCATTTCAATGAGAATGAGTGAGACTCTAAATTTCAAATCCCAATTCTCTGATCCCAAGGGAAACGTTCCTCTTTCAGCAGGCCCATGAGCCAGGCCAAGCATCAAGCACCACCAGAGTACCATGTTGTCTGTGTGGGACAGGCCTTACTCAGTGCAAAGACTGCAAAACACATGGGTTCACTCACAGCAGAACTGAAACTGCTACTTAGAAGTTTTGCAGGAAAACATCTTGACTCAGCTTGAGTTAATGCCAAATTTCACCAAAGATCTCAGAGTCTGTGAAAGCTTTTTTAGAACCAGAAGCTTTTTTACTTACCTTTCTCAAGATAGACTTACAAATAAGCCCAAAGAACAAAAAACTACTTTTCCCCTTCTAATAGTAGAGATTTACTTTCAGGCTTGATAAAGTTAAGCTTCTCAGTGCTCTATCTCCTGAAAGCCATTCAAGGTAAATTATAAGGTAAATTATTTATTTCTGGTAACATTAATATTTGTATGAATCATTAAGACAGCATTCTTTGGGAAGTATGCCAGGATACCGAAAGCAACACTAGAAGGAAAATCTCACTACAAAAACTAACATGGAGTTTGGGAGTTGTGTGCTAAAATAATTTACAGAGCTATTAACTATTGGAAGAACTTTGAGCTACAGCACTGAAACACAGCAAAAGCAGGGCACAGACCCACAGACAGACAAGTGCAAAACCAGACCAACTGCAGGCTTCCACAGAGTCCTCCTAATCCTCACACAATTTTAAACCGGATGCAGAAATAGTTTACGTAACAGGAAAATAAATGTGTAGGACTGAATGGTTTCTGGGTTTCTGTCCTCTGCTTATTTTACTCTGTAGGACTAGAGGTGATGGGGTTGGCTGTGTAAAGAAATATTTTGAAAATTTCAGCCTTTTCAGAATATTGTCTTACTTTTAATGATTTATTTTCATCTGCTGAAGGCTCCCAATTGAGGTTTTAAAAAACCCCAACATTTACATGTAGATGTCTACTCCCCAATCACTACCAATGCAGAGCTGTTCAACACAGTTAATGGAGCAAGAAATTAGTCATATGACTGAGCAAATGTGTATACTTTAGGGAGGGTCAGCATAGCAACTCCAAGGGCTCAATCATCAGGAACTGGATCCTGAGACACCTACACATAGATGCATTCAATCTCTCTTCTTCTGCCAACTGCTCTCCTTTTGCCCTGAGCTTAAATGAAATGGTCTTTTAGAGCTAATACAAAATCTTGCCTTAATTAGTTAATGAGCAAGAGCACAGCTTACTTCATTCAAAGTTCCTTTTTTACAAAATAAAACTGGAGTTATCTCGCAGACAGATGACACCACTTGAAGGACAGTCCTATGGGCAAAACAGTTTTTACAGGATGGAATTCAGATGTGCTCAGGTCCTTGGAATCCAAGAGATGAGGCACCTTATTTAGGTTTTAAAGTCACAGCCATAGCAACTCAGCTTCCTTAGCACCTTCTAGCAATATTTGATGATAGTGTAGTCAATCCCATTTTAATACTGCTTAGAATTGAATAAGTGGTCCCACTTAGGATGCCATGATTGCTGCTGATCTACAGCTGTGTGTGGTAGAGAGCCATACAGCACAAATAGCTTCATATACACCATATGGAACAGAGCTTCATTTACTGATACTAATAAAGTTTCTGCAACATCTTGTACAAAACAAAACAAAAAACCAAAACAAAACAAAAAAAAAAAAAAAAAAAACCACCTCCACCCCACACAGAATCATTTCAGGAAAAGTGACACTTTTACCATATAGAAAACATTCATGATTATTCTACTATATACATGCTGTAGGATAGCTTAGCCCAAACCAAAAACCAGGATACCCTTTAGCATGCTTGGCATTCACATGACAAGGCTTTAAGTTTAAATAGATTTGAGTATCTAAGTTTCATCATTGACCTTCCAGAAATACCAGGCCAGCACCCCCAGCTACAGCCTGTTTCCAGTGAGCTGCATGAACAAAAAGCCAAGAGCAGTGACTGAAGCCCAGGGCTGTAACACCTTCTGGCCATGACCTGTTTGCCCATCTCTCAGAATCCAGATTACATTAGCAACTCTCACACAGCTGTACTGGTACAATAAGCTGTATGCTGTGAATAAAGTCCAGCACGTTGAGAAAACTGAAAGGAAGCTCACCATTCATGTTTCTTCCACTGCATGTGAACCTCCACAATTTTCCTCAACATAAGATACACATCTTCACCAGCACTCAAACAGTAAGTCCAAGCAAAAAGCCAGACGTTTTCCCCTTACACAGTGATTTAAACTATGAAACATTGTACATGATGAAAGACCAGAAACTATATATTTAGGGCCAGCGGAGAGAAATGTAAGTGATATTTCAGAGCTGAAAGATGTATCAAGTAGCTGCTAGATTGTATTTTCCAAATATGTATCACAGCAATTAACTGAATCCTCAGGAAGTTCTCAGGAGCAGATTAAACAGCCTGCCTAGATAGCAAGGGCAAGACTACATTTCATAATTTATTTCAGAAGGCTTACATATTGATTTTAAAAAATCATGACATATTTTAAGTTAAAGAATAAATAAATTAGGTCACTCCTTTTATATATTGCTAAAAAGAAAATACAGTTGACATTTTTCATGTCTTTCACCAGATAACGCCCTTTCCTCTGTGTTTATGTAAACAGCTAAGATGACAGTGGCTTTCTCAGATAACATCTCTATTTAATCATTGGAAAAGTAGGTCAAAAGGTCATGTTGAGTATAATTAAGACCTGCAGTCCATTTCAATTATACATGCATTTAAATTCTGAACAAAGAGAACAAAGGTATATAGTATTTTATATTAATTTATATATATATATATATAAAAATTCATATATATAATTTATATATTTTTCAACCCCTAGTTTGAAAAAGACGGCTGCAGAGAGCTGTTCAAGAAGAATGTAGAATTGATTTCTTCCTAGAAAAGAAGCTAGAATCTTTCTGAGAAGAATAGAACCAATACAATTTCTAGTTCAGTTCTCTTATGTTTTTACTGCTATTGATGAGTAAGATTAAAATTGTGTCACAACCTACAAGACAACCATTTTGTCATGAATTACAAATTCTAATCCAGTGGGATCTCAATTTCTTAAAGAAAAGTCATATTCCATAGCCAAGTCAAATCAAACCAGTATCTTTAATTCTTCATTCTCTTAATACTGTTCAGATGTTGAAAGAAGTTAATATACTAATGTAACTCAATAATTTTTGTTTGTGAGCAAAGCAGGCAAGTAAAGTTGAGGTGAAAAGAGGGACCACAACCTAATTTGAGAAGCAACTGAAAGAGAATGAAATATCAGCTTTAAAGAACTGATATGATGGTCTGTGTAATAACAGTCTGCAACATTTCAAGGGCATGCATTAAAACAGTAGACTCAATCGATTGCATCTACAATAAGAGACAAGCAGGAAAAAGAAAATTAAGAATGTGGTCTTTTTAAAGACTGACTCAAAAACCACATATTTTTGCACAACTACTATGTCAATTTACATTCTCTGCAATTCTGCTATGAAAAGCCTATTCAGAAAACATCAAGGTCATATCTTACTCGTATTAGCCAAGAAATACATTCTTACTAGACATCTGGAAATTTATGAAGACTACCCAAAAGAGCTGTCTGAAAACTGTCTTAGATTTAGCCCAATGGTAGATAAGACAACAGATATTAACAGCCACTATATTCTAAATTCTGCAGTGGTATCACTCAGTGATTGCTTTGGATGCCTCAGATAAAAACAGGACAGGAAGTCTCAAACTATGCCTCTATACTGACTCACTGTTTAGATGTTCCGAACGTCCAACAGAGACTGTCAGGAAATGCAGGACACAGTTTAGAAACATATCATTCCTTTCAAAAAAAGAAGAAAACAAAACAGAAGCCACCAGACAGCTTTTGTTAGTGACATCACTGCATACATGGAAGCTGGGAAACAATGTCTAGGAACTTGGCAATGAGTGCGACTTTCATACAGCATTTGTTTGGTAAGTTGGCTAAACATGAACAGATATTTGGTGGTTATTCCTGCAGCTGAATAGACCATTGTATTTTAAAGCAAGGCTTTATCACAGCTTGAGGGGCAGGGTAAGTTTTACACTGACATTTTCACCAGTGACCATAATTTTCAACCCCTAGTTTGAAAGAGAGGGGTGCAGAGAGCTGCTCAAGAAGATGGCCATAAATCAGGCTGTAGGCGAGTGGCAAGAAACCTTTCCCACAACAGGACATTGCAGGTGTGAATGCTTGTGACTGAAAAATGAAGACCAACTCTCACTGCATGGAAGACAGGAAGGAAGAGCAAGGAGAACAGAGGGGCACTTGCTAAAATTTTCATCAGCTGATAGGTGTATCAATGGAAGAAGGGGTAGCAAAGAAACTACAGGTAAAATCTAAAGCAAGGTGCTAAGGCTTTTGTTAACCAAGTAACAAATTTTCAGGTCTCATAAAGTGTAACCAAACACTGGCCTTGCAACACCTCCTATCTCCTTGTTTAAGGAGAATTCACTAACAAAAATCCAGAACTCACAAGCTTCCTCAGCATTGTTTCCAACAAAAGGTATTTGAACTCTTCCCAGCACTGTGTACTATCCGCAAGCACTATCACTAAACATTAACAGTTTAAATAAGGCAAACTGAACAATGTTTCATATGTCTGCTACATAAGATGACATTTTATCATTGCTATAATGTCGTCCCAGTGTGACAGCCTAGCTGTGTTGCTGTTTCAATGTGTTTGCTACAAATGCTAACTATTCTTTTCCATCAGCAATCAGCTTGCTTGTTGACGTACCAGTAGTCAAACATTTTAAACTTTTCATACTAGTATTGTCTATAGTTATTTACAGAACTCCCCACTTTTTCAGTGCTTCTAGGCATTCTCATATAATAAAAGATCAAACTGAAAAAACCCGCACATATATTTGCTTTCTTTATTTCTCACCTCTCACAGATATTAATTGAACCACAGTACAAAGAAACACAGCTTTAGCAACAGGAAACAGCAACAGCTAGAAACAAGTGAATTTGTATTTCAAGTGCTACACTCAATACATAGGTTCATCAAGTTAAAAGCTGTCATCAGCTCCTGACAAGTGAAAAGAACTGACCAAGGAACTGACAAAAAGTCAGTGGAAAAACAAAAAGTCAAAGTGGGCAAGAACCCTGCAGTCAACTCCATAAAATAGCTAAGCACAACCAGCTTAAATAAAACAGTAACTTCTTCAGGTAATCAAACCACCTCTGATGTCTCACATCCCACAATCTACTGACACCATCACATCAGGAATGCCACAGCTTATTCAAGTACAGCACTTGCACTGTGACCAGATAATAAAGAAAATAAGAAGTAGACTTGACCACAACAGAGCACTACTGACAAGAGGCAGTGAGGAGTCCATCAAAAGCCATGCTCAAGTTGCCCTGGCTCTGAGGAGACTCCACACCACCCCAAGAGAGCAGCACAGGTCAGTCATAGCACAGATCCTCCTCACTTTAGCAGCTGACACTTCACACTTGAAATGACATTTCAAGTTATCTCTAGAAAAATCAAAGTATTGATTCCTTCCATAATTATTGAGAATAACATCCAACAATGTGAAGTTTTCTCTTCAAAAATACAGTGCAAATACACATCAAGTGTAAGGAAGGAAAAAAGCACTATCTAGCAAATGTAACAACAAACCCAATAAAATCACATCACACACACATCCTAGAATAAACACTTAGATTTCAAAACTCAACAAAAATAACATTGGCAGAAACAATGCAAAACTTCACCTCTATATAAACCCATTTAGTGCACAGCAAGCTGCCTACCCCCAGAAGTCAAATCTACTCTCTCAAGGTTTGCAGCAAAAAGAATCAGATAGCCTTGTACACCTGGAGGCTGTTAACTTCCAGAATCTAAATTCTTCTAGTTCTGGAGCATAAAATCATGCATTTTCATTTAAGTGTCAAGTTTTAGACTGCACAACTGGAAGAATTTAGAAATGCACTACAATTTACATCTATTAACTGAAACAGCCTTTGCATTTTCTTGGGGACATAAAAAAATCCATTAAGGTTATCTACTAAAATTTGTTTTTCTAATTGTTTTTATAATGTTTCTGCAATACATAAGCTCTTAAATATGTTCAAAAGGAGAAGTTTCTGAGTTTTTTATATTACCTCCCTCTGTTCTCTTTTACCCAATGTACCTATCTTGCACTAGAAATCCACTTTTTTAAAAGTTAGCTAATAAGAGTTCAAAACATTTATTTTCACAAAGGATGTGCTTGATCCAACACCATGTTTACCAAGACACTGAGTCTGATGTGAAGAAAATCAGATAAGGAAACAGCCTTATTTATAACAAAATCAAGCAAAAGCTGTTAAAAAAAAAAAGTATCACTGACTGCAAGTATATACCAGCTGTATATATCAGTAACTGCAAGTCTTCCAATACTGCAAATGTCTCACGTGACAGACAACTGCAAACCAGAAAACTAGACATGAATTAATTCTTCTGCTGAATGTATACTTTGGAATCATGCACATGAGATCAAATAGTGTTTAAGCAAGGAATCAAAAGAAACAATTTAAAAGGCTGACACCAGGAAAATATGTAGTTCATTTAAAGCAGCCTGACACCAAAGCTATTTTAAAAAAATAAACGAGACCCACACTAATAGCTGAGCGGTCACAAAGCTCCTGTCTTCCTTCTGTCCCAGCGTGCTCACTCTGGTAATGTTCAGACAGATCAGTGGGAGTTACACACACTTTCATACACAACGGACAGATGAAGCCCTGTAAAAGGTATATTTGTTTTTAAGAAACTAATAAAGACAAAAAAGTGCAGATCTGGAATCAAAAGTTCGAAATCTTATGTTCTCTAAAACCACCAAAAGCAAAGTCTGTTTTCCTTTTGTAGAGAGAACTTTCACTAACCATACCAATACCAAAGATAAAGCAAGAAGGAACAGTTATTAAGGACACGAAAATAAACAAATCTAAAACATGCCTTAAAAACTACGACCGTGCTCCATACTACTAAGTTTTCCTTACATTCTTGGTGCCCCCCTCCTGTGACAGAGGAACAAGCTGCATAACAAATTGTGAATGGAGCATTACCAGGCATTATGTCACATCCATTGCAAGGTTTCCCATAAGAGTGTTCAGATGTTTCAGAGAAAGAGGGAGGAGTAGTGCAGTGAGATTGCAGAAATGCCTCTATAAATTAATAAGCAAGTTTGCAACAGCAGCAGGAGAGGCTGAGGCAAACCTGTCTAGCTAACTCAGTTACATTACACTAAGGAGAGTGTACACTGGTAGAGAGTCTACACTGGTAAACTCACTGCAAGCATGGAATGTTTACCATACCTGTACTGCAGACAGAGCTGCACAAGGACCTAAGCTGCAAAAGTAAGAGAGACTCAAATGTTTCCTCCTTGGGCAGATTGCACAGTGAATAAAAGATTTCATTATGGGTCCACCTGTGACCTGAAGTGCTGACATGGTCACAGACAGGACATGAGCAAATTTTTACCTCTTCTTGAGCAGTTTGAACAGTCTGAATTCAGACTTTCCCACTCCTTCTGTTTCGCACAATTCTCAAAAAGTCACGATTTATTTCCACCAGGCTTGAGGAGAAAGGAAAAATACAAATCTGCACAGATTTAATAATTATTCTCCATTTGAATCTTGCTACAATACAAATTAGAAAATCCAGCCAAGAAACTGGAGTGAAAACAAGATAATGGACTTCTGACTCTATAGTAACGGAGAACCAGGAATATCATGATAAAACAAACAGCAAGCATTCTGCAGAGACCAGCTATGGTGCTCCTGAAGAGAAGCTCCAGAAGAGAAAAGACCTCAGGCAAGCTGTGAGGGAGAAGGAAGGCTAACAGATTCAAGTAGCGTTGCATGTAAATCTCAAAACCCATCACCAGGTTTGGAGCTCAGTTTCAAACAGACTCTGAAATTCTGTGTTAAGGATAATACCCAATGCAAGAAATGATGGCACTATGGACAACTAAAAGATACTTTTTTTTATGTAATACATGCATACCAAGAGTGACAAGGCAGCCTTTGGTCTGACCCAGTTTGGACCAGGGAGAAAGAACAGCCAATGGGGCAACAGTGCAGGCACACCAACCACCACACTGAAAGCTCAGTCCACATCAAGGAAATATTGCTCCATTAGTACTGAGGTACCTTACAGCACCCACAGGCTGTACAGACAGAGATGTTGCACTCATGTTATCAGAACTGTATCATTTCAGCCAAACTTTGGAAAGAAGTAATCATCTCAGTGCATGTTTTTATGCCTATCAACTACGAAAGTAGTAAGATTTTAGTCTGCAATTTAAGAATATTTATTTGCTTCAGGGCTTGTTAAATATGAACACAAAACAGATTTGGACTCAAAAATGTGTGATATGTAGAACATGCAGCAAAATATTAAGGAATGTCTGATTACATTGACTGCAATAAGGCTTCAAGAAAGAAGAAATAAGCAGATCACAGACAGGATTTTAAACAGCACAGTCAAAGTTTCTCTTGTCTTGTATCATATCACACACAGGAGTATTTGAATCAACACACAACTTTATACAGTGCAAGAAAGGGC